>VUQI01008345.1:0-10696 GCA_015106735.1 Paratilapia polleni | reverse complement strand
CCAATCTCCAGACCTGAACCCCATTGAAAACCTCTGGAATGTGATCAAGAGGAAGATGGATGGGCACAAGCCATTAAAAAAAGCTGAGCTGACTGAATTCTTGCACCAGGAATGGCATAAAGTCACCCAACAGTAATGTGAAAGACTGGTGGAGAGCATGCCAAGACGCATGAAAGCTGTGATTGCAAATCAGGGTTATTCCACTAAATATTGATTTCTGAACACTTCCTAAGTTAAAACATTTGTAATGTGTTGTTTAAAAATGAATGTGAACTTGTTTTTTTTTTTGCATTATTTGAGGTCTGAAAATACTGGACCTTTTTTGGTATTTTGACCATTTTTTTGCATTTGCATTTTCTGCAAATAAATGTTCTAAATGAAAATATTTGTATTTGGAATTTGGGAGTTATGTTGTCAGTAGTTTATAGAATAAAACAAAAATATAGGGCTTATACCTATAAATAGCAAAATCAGAGAAACTGATAATTTTTTCCAGAGCTGTGTGTGTGTGTGTGTGTCATATATATATATATACACCAAAAAATAGCCAGCCACTTTATTAAGCTAAAAGTGCAACATACCTAATAAAATGGTCATGTGTATACCTGAAATAATGGGCAGGTTCACAGGTGTACCCAATATAGTGGGCAGGTACACTGGCGTACCTAATAAAGTGTATAAGTGTAACTAATATAATGGCCAGGTAAGTAGGTGTACCTAATATAGTGACTGGGTATACAGGTGCACCCAATAAAATGGACGGTTATGCAGGTGTACCTAATAAAGTGTACCTAATGTAGTAACTGAACAAATGAACATACCTAATAAAGTGGCACACAGGTGTACTTCAAAAAAAAAAAAAAAAAAAAAAAAAAAAAACATTTTTGAATTCCAAATTAAAAAACGGATTGTATTATGTATTAGCAAAGGGATTAAATGCAGGATTAGCATCGGATTAGGTATTCCATTTAGCATTTCCGTGACTCTTTTGGTCCTTGGAGAAAAAGCAATGCAAATTAGCCATGCGGTGCGATGTAAGGAGCTCTCTGACTGGTTAGAGAGACACAGGCTGGCCGCCTGGATCTTTCTACTCTGCTGTATGCGCCGATAGCTTTGCACTGCTAAGGAGACCTTTCTAAGAAGTGTGTGCTTGCACAAAGGGCATTTTGCCTCGGTATTCACGCACTGTCCAACAAAATTGATCCAGTTCATTACATATTTTAATAACTTTCTCTGTATGCTCTGTCTATAAAGGCTCTGGATGTTGTGATGTATAGAGTAAGTGCTGTGGAAATGATTTTCACAGCTGTCACAAAGTGATGTTATTAAATCACTGCTGATATTCTGGTTGATTTTTACATTTTCAATTGATTTGTGTGTGTGTAGGTTTGTTTGTGGACAACAACTTGGACTTCTTTGGGAGATGAGTACACATCTGTTCCATACCATGTTCATGGTGGATGCTATGGCTTTGACAGCACTTTGAGTCGGCTTTGTGGCACCAAGCACCCACACAGGAAAATCAGCAACCAGGACTTTATGCAGGAGAGACTGCCTCAGCGATATTTGATTCTGTATCCTCTACTTAACCTCCTAATCTCTTTTTCCTTTAACCCACACTTAAAACCATTCCAAAAGAGTCATGTAAAATTATTAAGAAGGAAGTCTGTAACTTGTACACTTTTGTGGTTTTACTTGTTTCATGAGTTATATTTAAGAAGAGTTAAGTTATTCACACTAATGAATGTTTTTTTTTTTCCATTTTGCATTATGTTGTACATGTAATCTGAACAGGATTGCAAGTTTTTGAGAACAGATCAACAGATCACTACAGTCATACTGAATTATAATGTATAGACCAGGTGAATTAAACCAATTTTGAATTAAACCAATTTTGGCCACTAGAGCTGTGATGTAAAGCTGTAAACAGGCCATTCACTTTTCGTGGTATAACTAGATTATTCATTCATTCATTCATTCATTCATTCATTTATTTATTTAAAAGGCTGAAATGCTAACTGCAAAAACTCTAAAGAAAAAAAATGCATGTCTTGATGCATGCATGATTTCTAGGTAAGGAAATGCCCAAAAGTTCAGTTCCTCTGAACATGTTTTTCCATGGTAGAAAAGTTTCATCACTCATCCAAGTGACTTCTTCAGTATTCTTCAGTCTCTTGGATGAGTGATGAAATGTTTCTCCCACTGAAAACTATTGTGTCCACATAAACTGAAGCCTCAGCTTTTTGAGGCTAAAGAAAGAGTTGTTAGATGCTGAAATGCTCACTAAAGCTGAGGGAAAGGTAAGGTTCTTGCAATATATGTGAAACTGACCCCTTTCATGAGTATTAGTTACACAACTGATTACAGATTATCCTCCTTAGACCCAAACTCTTGTTTGTTGTTTGCATTTTTAATTTTTCCTAGCTATTTGAGATTAGTTGGATCTTGTAAGTATAAAAACTAAGCATCACCTTTGAACAGAAAGTAATTTTTAAATGGTGTCCTCTATGAGGACAAAGGATTTATTTTACAGCATAACACAATAAAGTTGCCATTGTTTAACAAAGTTTAAAACACTTTATTGAGCAGAATGAAGGTGCAGAAAAGCCTAAATGTAATATCCCCAATATGATGACATATGATGATGGTCTCAGACAAATCCTACACGAACCAGCATTTTTCAAAGAATGCAAACTGTCTTATTGTAAATTGGTATTGTTTCTAGAAATTGTACAGTTGGATTTATCAGTTCTGCAGGACAGCTCAGGGATGTGAACTCTGCCACATGTCTCTGTTTATCATCTACCTGAAATTGAGGTATTTATTATTTTGCCCGTTCCTTGTTATCTTGCTTTGCCCAGCCACAGCTGTCGAAAGGAACAGATTTCTGGCTGATCATAATGAGTGGTCGTTGCTCTCTCTGAAATGATTGCACACAGGATGTGACATCTATGTAAAGCACTGAGGCTTGTCTCCTTTTCAGGATTATGCCATCCCTCATCTTCCAGGTGAGGGAAAGTGGTCTAGAAGATATTCAAATAAATCCCTCCACAGCTGCTGATGAATTCTAAAAAAAAAAAAAAAAAATATCAAGAAATAGTTTGTTAAAAAGACTTAAAGGTGAATTTAACCATTCACCTATCAGTCACATCCATTTACTGACAAACTACTAATAAGTAAAACTAACTGGGATATATAGTTTTCAATTTCAACAGTGTACTATATTAAACAGAACTATGTGTGTCAGATGGTGTGTGATGCTTGTGTGATTTTTAACAGGACCCTAAAAAACTTCACAGTACTCACATTACTTTCCCATACCTTTGATGGCTAGGTGTGCAGTGCCTGCTTTAAATGCATTCATTGCTTAGATTCAACAGTCTAAGCTATCAGATTTTGAAGAGGCCAGAAATGTGTGCACTTATGTCATTAAAACAAATGAACTTATATCAATAGTGTGATGTCTAGTCTTTTCCTTGGCAGAAGGCAGTAATACAAGGAATGATGGACTGACGGCTATCATTTTAATCAGCCTGTCTCAATGCTTTTCACTCTTAAGTATCAGAAAGTAATGTGATAACATCTGGACTGATGAGCCTGTGTTTACAGACAGCATTTTAATGATTATTTTAAAGGCTGGAAGTTGTAGCCACTGCTCTAATGAATATAACAAGGCTTAGTGCGGGTTCTAACAGAGAGCTTCCTCAAGCTTTATTTGTGAAGAGCACATAATCTTACTAAAAACAGTAGCTAGCTAGTACTGCTGGGATGTAATATTTCATAAGCTAACATGAGCTTAAAAGTGTGGGGCTACATGCAGTGATGTCAGCATTAGCCGTGTTAGCACGTTACCTTCAACAGGTGGTCAGGCTGACTCCACTGGTGCACACTTGGAGGATCACGTCTCCATTTCACTGCAGTGTCCCCCCCACATTCTTCATATTATCCATGTTGGACAGAGCGTGAATACCGAGGCAAAATGCCTTTTGTAAAAGCACACACTTCTTAGAAAGCTCTCCTTAGCAGTGCAAAGCTATCGGCGCAAACTGCGGGTGGCCAGCCTGTGTCTCTCTAACCAATCAGAGAGCTCCTTATATCGCATTGCATTGCTAATTTGTATTGCTTTTTCTCCAAGGACCAAAAAAGTCATGGAAAAGCTAAATGTAATACTTAATCTGATAATGAATCTGTTAGCTCACTCTGACACTAATCTGTAGTTAATCCCTTTGCTAATACAAATAGCTAATATGATAATTAATCCCATAGCTAACAGCAAAAGGAAATGCAGAGATAAAATGGAATTGAAAATGAGGAGTGGAATCGCAATTTTAAATGTCAGAAAAAAATCTGTATTCCTAATTAGATTTTTGAATCCATTTATTTATTTTTCTTTTTAAATTGCCTTCTTAAAAAGATTTAAAAAATATTATTATTAAAAAATATTTTTTTAAATTATGTTTTTACTGACAGTTTGATGGTTTTTTTTCTGTAAATCCCCTTTCCATTTGAAGTATTAATTAATGGATTAATAGTTCATTTAGAAAATTTTATTTATAATTACTCTTTTTACTGTCCATTAAATTATCAAATAATGAATAACTTTATTAATGTCTAAATAAATAAAAAATTAATCTGTAAATGAATTTAATAATGCATATTTTATTGCCCAATTCATTATTAAATCACAAAATGCTTTATTTCAATGCGCGTAACCCTCCTGGTCCTCCATAGTCACTGGCTTGCACCATGATGATGGCCCTCAGTATGTATGGCTTTCAGCCAACTGCCTGTGAAATAGGTTTGAGACTCCTCTCACCAAATGGCTCATAAAATCCAAACCATATATCATATCGACCTGTTTTAAAAAGTGTAAGCGTCCCAAGACGTTGCTCTACATATCTGTGGGGTTTTTTGTGTGCCTAATGTGGGGGCAAGATAAAAAGGAGTTTTTTTCTGCTTTTCTCCAAAAATCCTTGTTGAAAATATAATGGAACTACAGCTCCGGAAAAAATTAAGAGATCACTGCAAATCAGTTTCTCTGATTTTGCTATTTATAGGTATATATTTGAGTAAAATGAACAAGGTTATCCTGGAAGAAAACTTGCTGCCTTCTGCTTTGACAATGTTCCCCAACTCTGAAGATTGGTTTTTCCAGCAGGACAATGCTCCATGCCACACAGCTAGGTCGATCAAGGTGTGGATGAAGCACCACCAGATCAAGACCTTGTCATGGCCAGCCCAATCTCCAGACCTGAACCCCATTGAAAACCTCTGGAATGTGATCAAGAGGAAGATGGATGGGCACAAGCCATCAAACAAAGCTGAGCTGCTTGAATTCTTGTGCCAGACGCACAAAAGACGCATGAAAGCTGTGATTGCAAATCAGGGTTATTCCACCAAATATTGATTTCTGAACACTTCCTAAGTTAAAACATTTGTAATGTGTTGTTTAAAAATGAATATGAACTTGTTTTTTTTTTTTTTTGCATTATTTGAGGTCTGAAAATACTGGACCTTTTTTGGTATTTTGACCATTTTTCATTTTCTGCAAATAAATGCTCTAAATGAAAATATTTGTATCTAGAATTTGGGAGTTATGTTGTCAGTAGTTTATAGAATAAAACAAAAATGTTCATTTTATTCAAACATATACCTATAAATAGCAAAATCAGAGAAACTGATAATTTTGCAGTGGTCTCTTAATTTTTTCCAGAGCTGTATATTAAAGGTACAATGTGTAAAATGTCACCACTAGATGTCAGTAGATTGCAGTCAAGTGAATTCTGTTTTCTTACCCCTCCCAACACAAGTGAATAATCCTAGCTACGGTGGCCGCTGTAGGACAAACACGCTTTCATCTGTAGTGAGCGTAGGCAGTCCACGGTTTACCTCAGCTGTCAATATGTTTGGACATTGTTGGACTTGGACACTTGGTGCATAAACTCTTATATGACATGAGAATATAATCAAACTGTTTATCAGAGGAAAAGTGTGATTTTTAGGACACTTGAAACTAAGGTTAGCTGGCATAATGTTAGCTTATAACCAGCTGTTGTTGTTGCCGTTTAGCTGGCTGGTTGTCAGCTGTCCAGAGATGGGAGGGTCGCATGTCTGATCTGCGGACAATAAGTAATTGCGACAGTATAAATATAAATAAGCATGTTTATACACGTTTTCGTGTGTTAGAGCCCCGACTTCAGTTCAGGAGATGAGGCTTGGGGTGAGGAGGAAGAGGATGACGTTTTATCCTGATGCAGGTCAATTCAATTCAATTCAATATTTATCGCGTTGTCTCTTTCCTTCGTGTTTTCGGGGACCCATTCTCTGATGAAAAAACATGGGTACAATTCTTTGTATCTTGAGTCTGACATTTTTCATTAGAACTTTTGTGCTTTTCTCACTCTAACAGTCAGGCTCTCCACTTTAAGCTTGCCATACACAGTAATGGGGAAGGGATTTTAGAGATATTTTTTTTTGTAACTTTTTAAAACATAATTCAGAAACCATAAAAAGGTACACTGGAAAAAACTCAGAGTTATAGTGTCACAGCCAGCCAGGGTGGGAGAAAACGGGCCCAGTGTAAGAAGAGGGACAGGTGAGGGACTGCTCTCCATTCAAAATGATCAGTCATTCTGAAGTTTGAACAGTCTTTCTACGACAAATGCTGTGAGACTAGTTAGGTGCGAAAGTTTTAATAGAAGAAAAATCGACAATAGCATATGGTACTGTCGATTATTTTATATGGTATTGTCGATTAGTTTCAATTATTTTCTCAGTTATAATTAGAGTACCATCTGGAAACGCCAGGATTTTGTTCTGTTCAGACTAGACTATCTACTGATATTTTCATTTTGTGGTGCAACTTGTCATATTTCCTCAATCCAGCATGAAAGTTGAACGAAAATAGCATTTTCTTCATTTTTGTGACTAGGAATTTCATGTTAAAAAGTATTCTACATGTTTTATTTTGCATTATTGTAAAATACAACTATATACCATTCAGAAATTGTCACTAACTGTCTTTTGCAGCGTGAAGTTTTTTTTATTAGTGTGTGGTCAAATATGGAACTTTACAGGAGGGCTTGAATTTTTTATTTTTTTTTTTCATATTTTAAGTAGCCAATACTCAGACATTTTTTTTATGTAACTATCCCACATTATAAATCCTGATTCATTTTTATGGTAAGAAAGGCCAGTGAAAAATTCAACCTTTTATCTTTAACAGTTTTTGAGATATTCATGTTCATTCATTCATTGCTGCAGATTTCAATGTGTGAAGGAAAGGTGTGAAAGTGGGTCAATGGACCAATTTTCAAAGAAGTGTATCTTGAAAGTACTTTTCAAGATACACTTAAGCTAAAATTTCACAGCAATTATATACATCCAAACATTGGACCATTTTTTAGACAAATCTGAGATGGCCGAGCAGAAAATGTTCTAACAATCTGATGATTTGAGATGGAATGACCCCAGATATGAGGGCCTAGAGACCAGTCTGCAACCACCAGATATGAGGGAAAAATGAGTATTCCCCAATCAGTGATTGCTGGAGGCCTACAGACCGGTCAGTGACCCCCTGACAACCACCTGCCACTAGGGAAAAATGTGTATCTCCCCAACTGGTTGGCAAAAACCTCCTTGTGATTGCTTTGGTTGTTAGCAGTCGTAGTTTGAATGAAAGTGACGGACTTGTCTACAAACACTGGCCATCTACTCTACGACCTATGTCGTAACTGTGAAAAGTGCGACACAAGCCAGAAATGGAGAAGGTTCACATTCAAATAAAGGCCGCACCTTTTGAAACATGTTGGCTGCAGCAGAGGCACAGCTTTTACTTTGAAGGTAAACTGTCCCCATTTCCAGTTTGCGTCGTACTTTTTCTAGTTTTACTATCAATCGGCTAGTAGTTAGCAAGTAGCCTATTTGCAGACAAACATGAAAAACTACAAGCAACTGTGACAATCTGCTAGCAACCAAAGCAATCACTAGGTTTTTGGTGAAGCACCTTCTTTGCAACCAATTTCACCCAGCGAGAGCCAGCAACCTCCAGGAACCACTGCCAACCAGGCAGGGAATACACATTTTACAAAAAGAAAAAACACTAAGCAAAGGAAGCATAGCATGCCCTTTGTTGTACATTGGTGAGGGATGGAGTGTTTGTACTGAGGCTCATACCTGAAGGCATATACTCCCACCAGCGACCAGCACATAGATCCACCACTTTGACTACTCTCAGATACAGCGTTACAGCTTCTCGAAGTTTTCTTGACAGACACTCCATACATATGATATCCTTCATGGGGAGGTACCTACACACACACAAAAAAACCCCCAACAATATTTAACTTTTCAAAAGCTTTGTACCTTAGTCTCAGGTCAAGGTAGGACTGTTATTGCTTATTTTCTGAATCATACAAGCAACATGTACCATGTGATAAACATATACAGATATACTATATTTGGTACTGGCCATGCTGTAGGAGCTCTCTATACACCCTCCAGAGGCTTGTACTACAAAGCAGGATTTGGGAATTAGTGAGGTAATTTCAGGGATAACCCTGGGTTTTAGTTTGAGTATTACAAAGGTTTGTTTGTTAACATTTGTTACCGCTGCAGGTAAATGACTTGCTTCAAAGGAAATATCTGAGATGAGAGACTAACAGCTACACAAAGCACTGCCTACTTGCCGATCAGTTCTCTGAAAAGGCATCATTCCTGGAAGATGCCCCACTTCTCAGTGCACAGATAGTTAGAGGTTCTAAAGTTTTTTTTAAGAACATCTAAAGTCTTTATCTTTCCCTGATGAGAAAGTAAGAAATATATATTCGTGGAAGTAACTATTACTTGCCTTTTTTCTTGTTAGCTACAAGAAAGTTTTAAACTATCGTACTGGTCTAGAAGCATTAAAATACAATCCTAAAACAGGGCACCTATTTGCACTTGTTGAACTTATATCAAGTCTGTAAGTCAGCTAGGCCTACGTTTGAATTCTGTTTTATATTTGTGGTTTACTGTCAGGCCGTTAAACACCAACAGAGGTGAAGGGTAAAGAATAAAACTGTCTTATGCACATCTAAACATTAATAGGCAATTACATAACTTAATAGGCAATTTTAATCTCTCAGATTCTCCCATATCTTAATGACACAGCTATAGTCTTATAATGATAACTCTGTTAACTTACACAGTCAGCATTACTGCCGGCTTTCCTTCTTGGCTTCAAACAGGCTAGATTTTATTAATACAGTAGGGCTTTTTAGCCTTACTGACCAAAGCATTTAAAGAACACACAAATTCATACAGACCGCTTGGTCTAAGTTGACCTATGTGTGTATAGCACTAGCACTCAAATGCACTATAATAATCAAGTTAAAAAAAAAAAATCCATTTATAAAGAACTTTAAGCCCTGTGTTCATAAGGTACTCCTCAAACAAACAAATCACACAGCAATATTATCATCTGCCTCTCGAGTGAGCCTGTACTCCACAGTCTTAGAATGGACCTGACTACAGTAATTCTTGTTCTGTTCTACAGCACCAATGAGCTCAGAATAGGCGTACATGAACAAGTAAAAGTGACCCTTTTTAGACTGCTTTTTAGTTTCAGTTTCCTTATTGTCCACTGGGTCATTGGTTCTGTCACTAGATAGCTAACAAACTAAAGTAGGACTGTTAGTGGCAACCAACCCAGTGACATCACATTCTGAACTCGGACAAGAAGGTGCTACACATGCTCTTAAAAACTGTAAATTTAAACACTTATTTCTTAAATCCAGCTTCACAGACGGTGTTAAATCTGTGACAGTTTTTTTAGAGTAGGTGTCCATGGTGTAAATTAGCCTTAAGACATGTAGTGTTTCATGTCCACTTTAAGTAGGACTCAAGTAAACAATATCTTGTATGAGACAAATGGAAAAGGGGTCATTATTGTGAGTAAATCATAGTGTGAGATACAGTGGTGTGAAAAAGTGTTTGCCCCCCTTCCTGATTTCTTAGTTTTTTTTACATGTTTGTCACACTTAAATGTTTCAGATCATCAAACAAATTTTTATATTAGTCAAAGACAACCTGAGTAAATACAAAATGCAGTTTTTAAATGATGACTTCGTTTATTAAGGGAAAAAAGATATCCAAACCTACCTGGCCCTCTGAGAAAAAGTGATTGCCCCCTAAACCTAATAACTGGTTGTGCCACCCTTGGCAGCAAGAACTGCAATCAGGCATTTGTGATAACTGGCAATGAGTCTTTCACATCACTGTGAAGGAATTTTGGCCCACACTTCTTTGCAGAATTGTTTTAATTCAGCCACACTGGAGGGTTTTGGAGCATGAACAGTCTGTTTAAGGTCATGCCAAAGCTCAGTCAGATTTATATCCAGACTTTGACTAGACCACTCCAAAACCTTCATTTTGTTTTTCTGAGTCATTCAGAGGTGGACTTGCTGGTGTGTTTTGGGTCATTGTCCTGCTGCATATCCCAAGTGCTCTTGAGCTTCAGGGAACAAACTGATGACCAGACATTCTCCTTCAGGATTTTCTGGTAGACAGCAGAATTCATGGTTCCATCAACTACAGCAAGTCGTCCAGGTGCTGAAGCAGCAAAGATATCCATCACACTACCACCACCACATTTGTCTGTTGCTATTATGCTTTTTTTATGAAATGCTGTGTTAGTTTTACGCCAGATGTAACAGGA
>VUQI01008344.1:33080-46856 GCA_015106735.1 Paratilapia polleni | reverse complement strand
TTTCCCCCCCTTTAAAAAAAAAAAAAAAAAAAAAAAAGTATGAACTTCTGTCTCAGGTGGACCACCCTGCTTCCTGCCAAAGGTATCCTGAACTCGTCAAGCAGTCGCTCTTGGTGAGTGATTTTTGTACAAAAAGACAGAAACTAAAAAAGAAATTCAGAGACCACATTACAGAACACTTGAGTAACAACTGGGGGAGAGAAATAAAAGCAATGTGTATAATTATGCCAGAACAAGCCCCAAAGGTAACACTCATTAAATCAATATGAGAACTATTTGCCCCTTACAAACACGGGCATGTCTATCTGCCTTGTAGTTATACGTTATGAAGTACTGACTCGATTCATGCCAAGGCTCAAAACGCTTCCCTTCACTATAGCTGGCGATATATGGTGCTGTGACCAGAGACGGACAGTTTTATACACTACACGTGTTATAATGACCACATTAGTCCATTTATCATACTTTTTCTTCTAATAATACATCAAATAAAAAGAATAGGCTAAATCTCTCACGACGAAGCTATGCAGATTATCATAGAAACTGATGACAAGACAATCTATTGACACACAGGCACAGTGCACAAGCTTGCAGGCAGGAACGGAAAAGAAATCTTTGTAGTTTTTAAATAGTACAAAAATGCTTTTTTAAAATTTTCCATTTATTTTTTGCATCAAACGCACAACTCAAACTATAAAGCCAGACCTTTGATCTGCGTAAAATGGGAGGAAGTAACTATAGCTCTCATAGTTGTCCCCCAAACAAATTTAGCTCGAGATCACAAGACATTTCACGAGATCCACGGTTCTTCAACCCTTGGCTGAGAATCAGCAGTTGTGCTGGCTTTTGTTTTTTTTACTGTCTTTCTGTGACTGTCTGTGTGCAAAGAGTCACCTTTTTTAATCAAATACATTTTATTAATGAATATTTTGAACTACCAATCTGGTAAGGCAGTGACAGACTGGATAGATTTGATCCAAAAATGGTCTAAATCAGATCCGATCATGCACACCGTGGACTTGTGGGATTCTCTCAGTCTCTTTCCCCCCTGCAGCTGGCTATGGGTTAATCCTGGATCTCATATAGCCATTAAAAAAATGGCTATCATCCAAACACTGAACTTGAGTCTATGTTTAATCAATGCCAGCATATCTGTGAGAGATTAAACATCCCTGTAACAGACAAAGTGAAACAGTAAACCTTGTAAACAAAACTTTACAACCACTTGCAGGTCAGACATGCAGAACAAGCTATTTAATGAGACAAGCCCACAAAAAAAAGTCAAACTTAAAAAAACTGCAAACAGTTTTACATTTGAACAGTAGAACATGAAAATAAGAAAAATAATTTCTATATATAGTCTTTTTTTTTTTTACATTTACATTTCTCATAATAATCCAATACTTTTGCGCAATTGCAGTCCAAACTATAAGCACAATAGAAAGTAGAGTCTAATTATATATATGTACCAAGCGATCTGTATAATTAGAGATTGTTCTTAATCCTCCTGACTGGTTAAATAAAATAAGAATAAAAAAATAAAATAAATCTCTTATGACCTACAGATAAACTCCTTGGGTGTAGTAAACATTTCATGAATGAAAGCAGAAATGAAAGCACGGTCAAAGTGCGCTCTAACCAATCAACACGCGCGTTGTTTTGAAATGTGTAGTTAAGGGCACTGGAAATCAAAACTCCTGCAGTGTTTCTCGCTCGACGCTGCTGCTGTAAAATGTTTTGGATAGGACTGGGATGTCCCCGGCCCATCATGCTTTGCTCTCGGCTGTATTTGTCTGTATGACACTGTTGTGTTCTGCAGAGATCAGGGTGTTTGGTAAGCCTCCCTCCTCAAGTTTGCCTTTCTCATCGGAAAAAATCTTCCTGCAATGGAAAAGAGAGAGAGTGCAAAATTAGAAATCCGGACATCTCTGGCAAGAGAACAAAAATATCTGAGCAAACAAACACTTTATCTGAACACAGTTTGAACCATTTATTCTCAATGACATCTTCACCCAATATGTAAGAAGACACTGTATTTAGATATCTTCTTACATATCTCTTCACCACCTTGACAACAGTCAGATAAAATAAACAGATAATGACACTTCATCCTGTAACGACTAACATGCTTAAACTGAAACAGCAAATGTTTAGCAAGTAATACGTATTAATCATTTTAGTTCTACTACAAAGAGACAATGGTAGGACAGGAAATTAGCCCTGGGCTTGTGGTATGTGATGTCCATGTTCATCTTTAAAGCAATTAGCACAGTTTCTAGTTGCTGCCTGCAGCTCAGAGCAGGAAAACACCACCGTTAGTGAGGACTAGGGCAACACTCAGAGGTATATAGTAATAGCCTGAGACTAAACATTTTGGTGATTAACAGAGGCCCTTTACACACATGGAATATGTAACACTGCTGTTAAACTGATGGCTTTTACGCAACTGCTCGTTGTGGCTTTATTCAGACATGGGAGGAATGCTCAGGTACTCAAGTAGTGGCACCATACAGATCGAAAGTAAAATTTTACAACATATGAGTTGGGTTTAAGTGTTTTTTAAGTGTTTTTTTTCCTGCAACTTAATCCTGCTAAGTTGAATGATTATGATTGGTGTAGGAAAATAATGAGTTTGCTGATGCTATCGTGCTGTTATTTTGCTAAAAAAAAAGTTCATTTTATTTTCACTGATTGCTAAAAATTGTGGAATGTGGAGCGTGAGCTTTCTTTACTTCTGAAAGGAAGCATACCAGAATGAAAACGGCATGAATGAAAACTGAAAGCGCACTGAGGAAGACTACGGGTCTGTTTATTGTTGTTTTAAGGCTGCTTCTGTCCACTAATTTGCATTTATTATCTTGATTATTCATTCCACCTGTAAAATCTCAAAGTTTCAACAACAATGCAACAACTAGTTCAACAGACATTTAAGCATTGTGGCCTTCGCTAGTTGGCTTCAGTAATATTAACTGGTTGAACTAATTATTTATATTTTAATAATTTACAATGCCAGTTAACTGTTGGGTCTAAGATGTTACGCAGCCACCTGCCAATAGCTGGGCTGCAGCCCCAGCAGACGGCAGCAACCCCCTCTCTCTCTGTGATGGAAAGTTGTAAACAAATGAGGTGGAAAGTAAGACACCTTACGGCCCTGTGATCTAGACCCTGAACAACTGTATGTAGGCTGTATCGGAATAAACTGGTACATAACCAGCTGATCGGAGCAGTGCATAACCACATTCTGCACACCTGTGTGGACGTTCACCTGCAAGGTAAGAAGGCTGCTGATGCTAGCACTGCTAATGTGAGCAAACTAGTCTGACGTCTGTGCAACAGAGTGGCACGCTTTTCAGCGACATTTCAAATACAGGTTGATTACTGAAGAATTTGAATAACGGTTTGACATGGCTTTTAAATACACGCAGTATTTTGTGTGGACAATGTTTAACCTCATTTATTAGACTGACTGTGTTCTGACTTCTACATGAAAATGATTTTATTCTCTCTGCTTAACTGACTAGTAAATCAGTCGCCAGGAACACAACCAGACATGAGACCGACATGTAAAATTACCATCATATTTATGTAACGAGCTGCTTGTCTGAAAGGGGCTTAAATATGTTTGTGGTGAATGTTGCAAAGATAGAAATCCCACAATGGAGAACAGCCACAAACAAAACAAAACCATCATATCACTCCTCTGTCCACGTTTTACTAGTAACTAACCCAATGTCATTACCACTATTTACCATTACAATATTTTATATTGTGTGGTCAATGGCAAGATGCGGTGGTGAATGAATGGGTATACAAGTTACACACACACATACTCACACACACACATACTCACACACTCACACACACACACAGATAAACCTCTAGAGGGACCCGTACTCATCGTTGACAGGAGGAGCAGTCTTGGCCAGAGTCTCTGGTGCCTGTAGAACTGGGCCTGAGGGGGAGTCTGCTCCGTCTCCATTGGGTAGAGAGGGGGCAGCTGGCGGGCTCTCTAAGCTAATGAGGTCTGCGGGGGGCATGGAGGGTCCTTCTGTCCTGTTTATGAGCTCTAAGTCTAAATCAGCATTTTTGGGCCCCACATTAGGGGTTAGAAAGTCATATGTGTCTGATGTCGATGTGAGGAGGTCGTTCGATGGCATCGCCTCGAGATTACCAGGGACAGGAGTGGAAGGAATGGGAGTAACAGGTAAAGGTGAGGGAACGCCTGGAACTAGAGAACCGGGCTTTTCAGCTCCCAGGTTTTCAGGAACACTGTGGATCACTGAAGGAGAACTAGTAGTAGCAATTCTGGCAGTGGGTATGGTACTGTCAACAGTTTGATCAACAGTTTTGTCTTTGTCGAAGGCAGTGAGGCTACACCCACTAGAATCCGGGGCTGTAGGTTTTAAATCTGGGTCTGGTTTTGGAGGGGCAGTACTCGCTAGAGTGGAAGCAGGTTGTACTGGTGGCTCTGTATTTAAGGCTACAGTGTTTGGCTGTGTGGGAGGCTTGGTGACTGGCGGGCTTGGAGCAGGTTTCTTGCTGTCTACAGTGGCAGAGGAAGATGCAGGAGAGACAACGAGAGGAGAAACAGGGGGGCTACTTTTAGCATTTAGAGCAGCAAGTTTAGGAGAGTGTCTACGCTTTGGTGGTATTGGTGTCCCAGATTTTTGAGGTTTGATCTGTTCGGGGGTGCAAAGAGGAGTGTTTATTTTCTCCTTTTCTTCTGTGGTGTCTCTTCCTCTTTGCTCTATTAATGGGGCCATTTTAGCTTCGACAGCAGCTGTGGAGACGAGGGGGGTTGACGGGGCCGTGTTCGATTCTGGAGTCGGGGCCGGAGCCAGGACAGGGGTGGGTGAGGGTTCGTTGGCCAGGGTAGACAGGCTACAAGTGAGGGTAGTGGTCTCGCTAGAGGGGCTGTCCTGAGCGGGATCAATTGTTGCAGTGGCTGTGTCAGAGTTGGTGGCTACGGAGGAGAGGGTGTCCAGTGCCAGAGCAGCAGTGTAAGCCGCCTTCCTGAGAGAGCAGGGAGAGAACAGAGACACACAGACTAGACACCAGGGTGACTGTGACAAGAGGAGGGGTGGCCCGGACGAGAGCATGCAGAGGGATTAGTTGGCTTCAGAAATTCACACAAACATAGACAAAGCAACTAAAAAAACCAGCAACTTTTAAGCCTAGTGAGAAAAAAGAAAGAAGAAAAAGAGGGCATCATGCTGTGAGTGGACATTAAAGGATACATCCCATACACACACCAACATGGAGTACACTGACTAGGAAAACTAATGTAGTAAAAAGGCACCAGCCTTCCTGCAGAAAACTACAGCACCACAAAGAACCACCTATTACGGTTAAACAGTACCAGTGGCAATCTCATACTGCATAATCTACTTTTTCCAGACTGCTGATATGAGATGGCTCGCTGAAGTTGTCAAATGGCTTCATGAGTTGACCACACTTGAGAGGACTAAAGCCTTTGTGTTTATTTGACTGGTATTGCTTCAACCTTCATATAATGACACAGAAAAGTCTCCAAAGGCTGGAGAAGAAACACAAAGTACAGCAATCCCTCTGTTATGGAATAAAAACAGAAAAGCAACACAGTCCAGTGGACTCCACTTAAGAATGACTTCTACTTTTAAAAAATGTAAAGAGTCAAATTTCGTCCTGTTGAATAAATTCATTATTCTTTAAAGTGGAGTGCAGTGTACAACAGCTTAGACTTGAGCAGTAAAAAGGCTGTGTGCTGTTTGTCTGCATTTACTTACTCTGGCTCTGTGAGAGGTGTGGTTTCATTAGGCTCTACCGGCGGTCCTGCTGCATTATGATTGGCTGTGCACTCGTCCTCTGTTCTGACTTCCACTATCGGCTCTTTGGACTCATCTTTCCTGTAAGACAGAGAAAGTCTTGGTAAAATAATAAAGCTGTTGTTTTTGGCTAAATGGGCAGTAAGAAAGGGTGATTCAAAAGCACTGGACAACCCACAGTGATTATCTATTTTCAAGTTTATGAAGTAATGTGAAGAAGTCCACGTGGCTGAGTGGAACGGGAGCCATGAAATGCAACAATTCAATACATAATTTAATATCCCACTCAAACTGATTCAAAACTACCTTTTTGTACATCATTCATTTGGTGCTTCACTTCAATCAAACATCCTTAACAGTTTCACTTAAGGAGAACTTCATCTCAACTATGGGGCCATTTTATTGATTCATGTATTCTTCCTGTTCTTCAGATACTGAGTGATTAGACCATAATGCACCTCAGTCATAAGACATGTTTATTTTGCTCAAGAGGCACTCTCAGTTATTGTTTAATTACAGAAGCTTCCCCTGATATATCTAGATTTAGCAACCCTAGAATGAAATAAAACCTTCAGCTAAAATTCTTAATCATCTTCAGTGTTCATTCCTGAAATGTCTTCTGGGAAATGTACAAAGTACGGGTACTCTAGCTGAGGTAGACTTATTTAAAATGCAAACAGAAGATAAATTAGAACAGACTGCAGACAGAAAGCAGAAAAATAAAACCCCTTCAACACATCGTCCACAAAGAATCATCTTAATTTTGTCTTTCTTATTACACAAACCTACATAAACCTTTTTTTGCCTATTAAAGGCAAGCCTCAAAACACTGTAAACACAACATTGACATATTGTCACTTTATAAAGTTCATATGGTGAAAGTGTCTGTGTCCATCTGCTGGCTGTTATAGCCAATATTTACTGTTTAGCTCTGTTTTGGTATGAATCTGTGGCTCCTTTATGCTCACCGAAAGACTATTCAGACCTCTTTTTGCAACCGATGATTCGCCCCCTCCTGGCCATTAAAAATAATGCAGATTTAAGGCACTTGCTTTGCTTTTGAGAACCAAAAGCTACGGCGGTCTTTTATATACAGTCTATGCTTTCACTAGCTAGTTGCTTGATCCTGTCTGTTGTTCGGTGCTGAGCAAGTTGTATTCATTTAGCGCGTCAGAGCTTCTTCACAGACTGATGCTGGTCTGGAAGATGGTGATAAAAGCACCAAGACAGAACCAGTACGGAAAAGATGTAAGCCATAAAACCAAAACAGTGAGGTATAAAATACTTTCTATGTGATAAGTCAGCAGAAGCAACTCAGTAATCTGATCCATTCTTAAAATAAAAATGTTGGTAAGTAGAGTTGAAATATCTATGGTTCCATATTTTTAACACTGAACATAAATTACATATGTGGTATGTGTGGTGCAAAAGATACATTTTGTCCTATAACTGCATCTTGATTTCAACCAGTTTAAAAGAACTGGATGACATGTATGTAAATATACGGTCTCTGATACTCACATAAAGGCTGCCTTGCCCTCCTCCAAGTTTTGCCCTTTCGTCCCCGTGCCCGATTTGCCGCAGAGACACATGATGAGGCCACATTTGTTGACAAAGTAACAGGTGACATCCACAGCAAGCAGCAGGAGTACAAATACTACAACAAGGATTCCTGCCCAAAGCATGATGCCCATGGAGAGCGGAGACTCATCACCTAAATCTGCCAGACAAGAGACGAGAAAGGGAGGGCGCTGAACTAACGTAGCAGGACACACTTTCACAGAAACCATGAACAACTAAATAAAGTGCTGATGTGCTACTGTAACCACAAATACTTCCATAAAACAGAAACAACTCACCTGCTAGGAGCACTGATAGGTTCTAGTTGTCTCAGCATGATTTTAGATGCTGTGTGTTGTGTTTGCGTAGACTTTGCTGTCACAGACTTTGTATTTAATAATTTATATGACTTCATTTCTAAATATGAGGCGTGCTGAAGAATTTATATGCAGGCAGATGTGCTTAAAAAACAGAAAATATAAATATATATTCAACCCATTTATTTGGAAGTAGAAAGAAGAGCAAAACAAAGCGTACAATGTGCTGCTAGTTACCCAGACATGTGGGATAGTTTGTGGACAGCAAATGAATATCAGGCTTTTCCCAGATTCTACAAAAGGCTGTGATGTGTGTTCACTGTTTGGGTAATATCAACTTTAATTATAGCAGAAAATTCTCTAAAATATCTTTTCTGTTAAATATATTACATACATTTAACTCTGCAGACACCAGTAATTAATGGATAAACAAGATCTATACATCTGAGTGAAGCACCCTTCAATTATAAATGTATAAAAACAACTACTGCTGATGACACTTGATGAATATTACACGCAGGAGGAATATCTAGTAATCTGCACAAAAATAAGTTGCCTTTTGACAGTTCTTTATGTGGCTTATCAATTTGTGCCAATATAAGCATTACAAACATTTGTTGTTTCCAGTTTATGTTCTTAATGTTGTAAACGTTAATGTTACAAACCTTTATATATGCAGAACTTTGTGAGCCATTAAAGAATATAATACAGTGTTTTTGTAAACAGAGAGGTCCAGCACTCAGCCTTTACTCTGTTCTAAATGCTAATAAAAAAAAATAAAAAAAAAAATAAAAAAAATTTGACTATTGTTCATCACTGGCAACTGGCACTCCTTTCTGTTGTCTAGTGCTGAGGACTAGCGGTGCTAATGCTGAGCAGTATGAAACTGTGGGAGGCGGAGGATTTCCACTGCCTTTGGTTCAATACGTCTGTCTGGTCTGTTCTGAAACAAAACGGCACTCTCTTTCTCACCCATAACAGTGATACATCTGTCATGAACAAAGTCTGTTGTAAGGAGTGAAAGCGTCCAGAGAGACAGCCAGGCCAGAGAAAAGGCAAGCTCTCCTCTACAGTTATGGTGTGAATTTTCCCCACAAAAACTATGAGAGCAGGAGAACAGTGATGAGGGACAATATGAGTGATACCAAAGTGTATGTCACAGATGAGCAGCCCTGAGTGGCTGTGGGTGGGGACAGCACAACCCAGACCACACCAAAATGCACACAGGTCGGGACGAAAATGTTCACGTGGTCCACCACACCAATGTCCAGGACCAGGCAAGAGAGCAGGAACATTGAGAGAGAGAGAGAGAGAGAGAGAGAGAGAGAGAGAGAGAGGGGGAGGATAAAGAGAGAATGGGAAAGATAAAAAAAAAGGGAGAGGAAGGGGGAAATGAAGGACAACAAAGAGGGGGGAAAAAAGAGAAGGGCGGGGAAAACAGAGGAAGAGAGAAAGTGAAAATGTGTCAGGTCTGAAAACCAAAAGTGGAAAAAAAAGAAGAAACTGATTTCTTGTATTGAAGAAGGGAAAAAAACCCCAGCAACACATCAAAGCAAAAGCACAACACAAAAGAGGAAAACTACACCATGTCGACTGGATGGTGACTCAGTGGTGGGTGAGTGGAAAATGCTTTAGTTTGGAGAATGAATTAGGAAAAAAGTGAGAGGAAACATAATGGCCTGCTGTGATGTTTCAGTGAAGTACTCAAGTGTGCCTATCACCTAAAGAGAATTTGACAAGCTGTGTAGGTTTCTGTATGGTTAGTAAAGAACCTTCAGCTGCAGTTAAGACCTCAACATACATGTTAATCAGTGGTTATTGAGGGTCATTTTTAAAGCTCCAACCAGACAGACAAACTATCCACATTAACAGTAAACAAAGCTAGAGGCATTCAGAGGAGATCATTTCATCCTCTGTGTGAAGTGTGTGTGCCAGCTCTGCAAGCACAAACTCAAGCTCATTTAGTGAGGGCTGTCAAAACTTTAAAGTGAGAAAATTCAGCCGGAAAATAATTTTTGACTCACGACCGTCCAGGAAATCTATTTATGTTTTCTGTAGATTTATTTAGTTGTCATTCACCCGTCGGAGCTCCAGATTTAAAAATAGAACATGCCACTTTGGTTCTCAGGTTTGAGTTTGGCTGCTCAGTTTTCTGGCTATTTAGTTCCACTATAGTCTGAGTGACCCGGGGGGAGGGTATGGTACCTGGGATGGGCTCTGGCTCTGATGAAGTCCTGAAGGACATGGTTGCTGGCTGAGACTTGCCCTTCTGATTCTCTGCCACCACATAGACGTTGTACTCCGTGTCCCACTCCAACCCACCGAGAACAACATACTCGCTGTCACTGGGCAGCCGGATTTCTGGTTTCCACTCTGACGACTGCACCTAAAGGATACACAGGTAAATACATGCATGCATTCAGGACTACAACTTTATCAATGAACCCACTGCTGATTTATCATTTGGACTTAAGAAGGTGAAATTTTCAAGCACATCATGTTTTCAAATTGCTCCAAAAGCAATCCACTAAAGCAGACAACTTTCACCTTTGAGAGCCTTGACTAATCAAAATTTTTGCCTGTTTGGCCTGAACATAATTTATTCACTATCAGAACAGTTGCCGTTTTTAATAACAAATCAGTTATTAAATAATAATTTGAGGCCCTAACAAGAGAGCTTGAAAAATCACAGAATTACAATTTTTGTTTGCAGTGCTATAGAGATTTGGTAGAACTGTTATTAGGGCTGCAACTAAATTATTGCTTTCACTGATGACTAAGTACGCGATCAAGAGTTACTGATTTATTTTTGGCATATAAAATATTGAAAAATGCACATAATATCCCAGAACCCACAAAAAACAACCCTAAGACTACAAAAAGCAGCAAATGTTCAGAGAATATTTCATTTTGTTTAAATGATCAAATGGTTATCAAAGCAGTGCCTTTGTTGAGAAAGAGCAAATGTTCTCTAATCCCCATACTCACTGGTTTATAACGGACAAGATAATGTAAGATGGGAGAGCCACCGTCATCCTGCTTGATCCAGCTGACTTTGAGGGAGTTGCCTTTATGGTGAAGTTCTCTTTCAAGTTTAGGAGGATTAGGATTCCCTACAGGGACACAGGAGCAAGATGGAGGTCATTTAATGGCTCATTTCAACGATGCAGAGAGCTAGAGGGTTATTTCTTTGGAAAAGGCAGAGTCAGTTCTGTCAGTCCACCTTTACATTTTGAAATAAAGAAAAATAAAACCTTCATTAGAGTCCAAAATTTGAAACTGGCCGCTCTCCTTGTTGCTAAACTTTTAGGTCACTTAACCTCCCTTAAACACTCGCCTCAAGATGGCTTGTGTTACTAATTAGCAAATGACACACAGCCACATGCTTATCTGATTCATCCGAGTTGCTGTGTGTTGCTGCTGTTGCTGAGTGACATTCAACTGGCATAAAAAATTGCTGACTGACATCGCACAAGTGTCACACAAGGCTTCAGGCTAAAGAGTTATCTATCATTAACTGCAATGTTTATGCAAGATTTCCATTTTACAGCACAATAACAGGGTTTGCCTGTAAAGGTAACTGCTGGCATACAACTTACGCATGATACAATAAGCTATATCTGGTCTATCTTAAACCCATAATCATTGTTATATTAAATAACAATGAATATACAACACACAACAAATACGCCTAATAAGCATCACATATCAGATAACAACTGTAAGACAAATTTATTTTTCTAACTGCTGTCTTTTTGTGTCCATTGCTGACAGAACAGAGTTCCTGGGACCAGTCAAATTCTGATTTTCTACTGAGGAAGTGCAGAAAGGTCTTCATTTTTTGCCACTTAAAATCACAACAAAACCAAAATTCCTTGCATCTAATACCATCATATTTTAGTTGCTTAAATATTTATTCTAGTGTTTGATCTTTTTTGTCAAAATTGAAGCACTTGGTGACCCTGGTACAGAACAAAATAGCTGTAACTGATTATTCCCCCGCCAAGGTGAGAGCTGAGGTAGATGTAAACAAATAATGCTGTATTTCTGGCAACTACCAAGCCAAGTTTCATGAAAGTTGGTGGACATGTGGAGCATGGTTAAAGGAAGAAATTATTACTGATGTGGATCCAGATAAATTTCTTTAAAACTGCAAAATAGGGCATTGAATTTCAAGTGCTGTTCTAGCACCAACTGTAAGTATGATTTTGTCAAGGAATTGTTTGCACTGCATTCATAAATGTCTGTCACAAGTTCCCAGACTCCAAGGTAATTTCAAATGCCTTGTCTACACAACTGTCCAAAACTCAAAGGATTTCAGTTTACTATCAGAAGTCTAAGAAAATGTTCAAATTTGATGAGCTGGAACACTGAACACAGCTGCTGATTAGTTTTTGTCTCGGCTATTTGATTAATCAACTAATTATTGTAGCTCTAAAACTTTTATGTACTTACAAACAGGCAACAAGAAAGGCGTGCACAGTGGTTAGTGTTCAGGCTTAGATAAAGTCAGTCAATGTTTAAACATGGTTAAACATCATAAACATGAAAACATATACCAGAGCAAACTGCTGGAAGGAGAAGTATTTTGTGGGTCGGTGAGAGGATACTGACTATGTTTATTACACTTGATTTATAGCAACACATCCTATAAGTAAAGAGGTAACATCCCTCCAGTGGCAGGCTATCAATACTATGCAAGTGAAGCTAATATTAAACACTGCTGACTGTTATTTAAGCAGTGAATACAGTTCTCATTTATCCTGCTCAGGCAAATGTCCAGATGACTGATTAATGTATTACGTGACTGCAGAGAAGCAAACTAAGTGTTGTTTCATTTGTTGGATTCTTTAGTTCAAGTTAGGAATCGTTTGTCAGGAATCTGCCACGGAAAGTTACCTTCTGCAGAGTGGAGGGAATCATCAGCAACATGCAAGCCAAATAACAGTCGCAGAGACATAGAATGACACGTGTGAATGGTTGAAAAAGGAGGGAGAGCATGAAAGAAATAACAGACAATAAAACACAGGTACAGGTTGAGGACAATAAATTGAAATGACCCAGAGACAAACTAAAACTGAAAGATAATGAATCGTAGCTATACATGCTTACAAACTGCACAGGGATTCCTCTGTTTGGGTTCTAAATGAGAAAAGTGCAGAAGACATCTAGCAATATTATGCACTTGATTTTACAGACTTTATAATTTGCAGCTAACTGATTAATCACAGCTGATGGGCCTAATCCTACTGTAAACATTTGCAAACTATACCAAATAGCTGAAGCCAGAAAGAAAATGTGCAGCTTTTGAAATGCAGAGATTTGGCGTTGATTTTTAATACTTACATTAAGCCAATTAATTCAAAGGCTGCACATCAAAATTATATTAATACTCATAATGGGATAAATCAGCTGTAAACTCATGGGATGTAAGTAAAATTAAAAACCTAATCCATCTATGTAACAGGCAGAGGAGTTTGTATTGATGGTCATAACATATAAGGTCACAGTTTCTAGAAAAACTATACACCTTTTGAAGTAGTTTAGCATTATTACAAACACTGCTAATCAGTAGGGGTGATGGGGTTATCCTATTGGGAAAGAAACGGCTACAGCGGTAAAAACTAATCTTCTATTATCCCCACTACAGAACAAACCTGTGTCTTCAGTAAAAAAATGAAAAATGCTGTCTAGGGACATAAAAGAGAAGAAAGGCAATCGGAATCACTTGTCTGCACAAACGACCACCTGAATCTCTAATAACACTTCACTGAGGAATTCAGGAAGACACATTTCTCTCAGACTGCTCCAGAAAAGGAAGAAAAAACAAATCATTTTAGGAAATGGCTACCACATGTAAGGTAAGGAGACAGAGCCAGTCTACATGAAACTGAAAGGCCATTTTACGGTCTAAAAAGGTAGCTTGAAATGATTTTTATTATTGTATTTTATGTAAAGATTTCAGCAAATCTATCATAGAAATTTTTTTGTCTTCAACTACTAACCAAAGAGAAAAACAGTGCTACAAATTACTAGGACAAAATGTGACTAAATGTAAATGTAAAAAAAAAAAAAAATTAAAATACACACATAAA
>VUQI01008344.1:11608-33060 GCA_015106735.1 Paratilapia polleni | reverse complement strand
AAGGGGAAAAAATGTAAATGTAAAAAAAAAAAAAAATGTACATACACACATTAAAGCTTTGTGTTGTTTTTGTTTTGCTTTTTAATTTAATACATATTAAACCATCTAAATGAGACATGAGTGAAAATTAATGCAAAAAAATGAGCAGAAGGTGGGGAATCACTTACTTTTGTAAGTGTGGCCTGATGGATATAACACACAGAAGAGCAAATGGATGAAAAAAAAAGAATGTTTAAAAATTATAAAATAAAAATGAGAGATGATCAGCATGCAGGCAACACAAAAACCATACCAATACCCCTAAACAGGACCAGCGCTCCCTCAAAAAAAAAAAAAACTCCATCCATCCCCAAACAACAGAGGGCGCTAAAGACTAAATAATGTGTTGAAGCTTCACTGTATGGCTGGTGTCTACAGAGGCACAAAATCACACTTCATGGTTTCCAAGTAAATTATGATATAATGGGCTTGAAACATTGCTGTAAAACAGGATATTTAAAGTGAAACTGTGCATATGGATCTAAGTGAGACCTATGTGATGAAATTAGCAAGTAATTCCACATGCAAAACAAGCAATCTGACTTTTAAGGAAGACTTGGTTATGGCAGAAATATTTGATGAATTGGAAAATCAAATAAAAACTAGAAGGTCAGCGAGTTGGTTCCTGCAGAAGGAAAAGATGTTTTAAGAAGACAAACGTGGAATGAAAAGAGACAGTTGAGAGCTATTGTGACATTGTCCAAACAGTCTTAGGACTGTCTCTACTCTGAGTTTTTATAGAGACACTTCAGGTAATATGCGTGTGAAGACAAGAGGTCAGAAAGGTCTACTAAAAGCTTTACAGTTTGCTGTAAACTGCAACATGTGCCACTTACGAACAGGCTCCGTCTTCAAGAACTCAGCGGGGCAGCTTTCACCTTCACCCTTGCCGTTGATGGCTGACAACTTCACTTCGTAGCCGGTGTCTGGCTTCAGGCCTGTGATTGTTACCTCACCGATGGAGCCTGTTACAATATCAGAGGCAGTGCAATCCCTGTTGAAAACACCTTCATAATTTTGATGAGCACTAAAACAAACATATCTCCTGTTCCAACAATACATGCATAATTAATTCCTGACCAAGCAAACACTGATTAGCTCAATCTTCATTTCATTCCAACAATGTTTAAACAACTGATTAATTTATTTAGAGTTGGTCTAAAACTAGACATACACAGAAATAGAAATGACAGCTGTTTTAAATCTTGCCCTGTCAGCTTAAATGTAATATTGTTTTCATGTACATATTATGTATATGCATATTTATTCACTTATTTCTTAAAGAGCAACTTGCAGGTTTCATTTTTTAACATTTTCTTACTAAATTTATACTATGAAATCTTTCTTGGAAATGATTAATTCACAGCTTTTATATTTTTATTTTCTAGGCGACATTAAGGCAAAAATTCAGCTGAGAAAAGGAGGCATTATGAGCAATGTACTTAAAAACCCCTTTTCACCACAGAGTCTCATATTAAGTCACATAAAGGGGTCATCTCTGCCCTAGCACACCATGCAGTAGTAGGGATTGCTGAGTTTGACCTGTTGTGATAGAGTTGTTATGTTTTCTTAGTTTGGCCTTGACTTCATGATTTCATCATTTTGAATTATCGTGTTTCTACAGGTTGCACAAACTCTAGTTGATTACAGTAAGTACAGGAAAAGGAGCTAGCTTTTGATGAGCTTTGTGCAGGTGAAGACCTGAGATTTTACTGCTGCATCTGTAACATAAAACAAGGTCATATGTGTAGACATGAAGATGTTCCTGCAGATATAATTGAGTTTCGTATGGGATGACTAAATCAGGACTGTGTGAGACTGACTGTTGGTGTGATTTCTTCAGTGCACATGGCTGTTGTAGCTCTACCAGGAATTGGTCAGCGAAAAACTCAACAAAAATTCCAACTGTGAACTGCAAGTCTTCTATTCTAATGTTTGCTAGCTTCCAAATGAGTCAACTCTCTCCCACCTCTCTCTCCCTATGTTTCACTTTCAAATATGGTGTCAATTTATGTTAGAAAAGCTAGAATTCTCTGATGCCAGTTGACTCTTGTGCTTTAGTTTCTGTTATGGTATTAATACTCTAGTATTACACAGCCAGTACTAGCTTGTTATATCCTGATCTGTGATATCACACAGTACTGGCTCATAATTATAAGGCTGTACAAGTCTGTCATATTGGTTTAAGTAGATATTTTCAACCTCTTACAGTACACGTCCAAACTACTGTAAGGATCCAAATTTCTTTTGTCATATGATGACCTAGTTTGGCCTTTCTCCCTTTTGTGACATCATGACCAAGCTGTGTTACTGGGAGGGTATTGTGAGGGTATAAACAAGTCTAAATGTTTTTTTAGTGCATGTATAGACATATTTTTCCTACACAATTTTTTTAATCTATAAAATACAAAGTTTCTTTAATCTCCCTTTAATGCAGGGCCTCTTTCCTGATTTTTTTTTTTATTTATTCAAAAAACTATATTTATTAAAATGTGAAAATAAATATATGTTTATTTTAATATTAATATGTATTTCTATCTAATTTGAATTGTAATTGCATTTAGATATATAAAAACCCAAAACATCACGATCATGTTTGTTTTGCTATGTGTTATTACCATCTTGGACCTCGTAGACTTTCTGCACCCAGCTGCCTCTGCCCCGCATCCTCCACTGAGCTCTGTATTTGAGGACAGGAACGCCTCCAGTGGAATCGGGCTCCTCAAACTGAATCAGTGCTGTGGTGGAGAATGGCCTCACCTCTACGATGGATGGAGCTGACGGAACCTCTGGTGAGGGGAGAAAATGCAGTGCAGTTACAATAAAAACTGTAAGATTGCGACACACCAGCACTGTCAGACTCCATTGTTCCATTACAGTAACAGACTGAGCCCACGGGTCCTAATGGCTCCAAAATGCATCTAAAAAAAAAACAAAACGCTTCATCTTTGTAAGAAATCTGTGATTTATTATGATAGTCTGTTTCTCTTCTACTAAATGCTGCATACTCTTGACATAATTTCAGAAAATAAAAGGCAGAAAAGAAGAACATTTAAAAGCTGCTTATGACCAACTGATTCAAGAACAAGCTGTTCCCAAGTCAGCCCTAAATGATGATAATTGCACAAAGAAAACCACTAAAAAACACTAAGAGGCTGGTTGGATGTTTGAAAAATCCAAAACTTCTGAGAGACTGTTGAGTTTGATAAAACTTTAAATTGAAAAAGGAGATTTCAGGCGCATTCAAAGACCTTGCAGTCAGCTAAGTAAAGCCTAATCTTTAAATGTAAAGCTAATATTAAAATTGAAGAATATGCAAAAACTAGTTCAAAGACTTTTGTAATTGTACTTCGATTAAAGTTTAGAAATAAAAGAGGATCTATCCTGTCATGTAGACAATGATTAGACAATTAGTTCTTCATTTACAGTCTCTCTTTGTTAAAAAAGTTTACTTTGCTTCACCCACCAATGCAAGCCTTATTTCACAGAAAATTACATTATTTAAAAGTACTTAACACCTACTCAGATTGTCCACACCAGAATAATGGTGGCTGTTCTGAACTCACAAACTCTAGTGTGAGCACAGTTTTGTATTGCATCACTTTGATCTTCTAAATTAAAAGGCACACTGTAATTACTGTGGTTGCCCATGTTCGGTTCTGAGTGAAGAATGTAGTGTTTTCAATTAATTCACTTCTAATTGTGGATTAAGAGTGGCATTCTCTCTCTGTTCTCTGTTCCATTTGCCTAATGGTACGTCTGTCTCATAAGTCTATGGTAGAGGCTGATGTTACAATAAAATGCTGTACCCTTAAAAGAAAAAAAAAAAAAAAACGTCTTTTACTTTATATTACAAACAGTGCAATGTTGGAGGTGCACAGTAATACTTTTAACACTGCACTATGTGTAAAGCTTAGATCTAAAACAACCAGAGGGAAGGAACATTATATTATCTCATGTAGGTTAACACAGCCTTTTCATCTAAATTTATCATCCATCAAAACAAACACTGCTGTGTAATCTCACGTTGTGGTGGATGTTTTGGTCTAATGTGATTTGAACATGGATAAAAAAAAATCTATTCCCGAAGCCTTAAAATAATGAACAAAAAAAACAACTACTATGTGCTATAATGAAATTTACCTACTGATGATTTTTCCTTAATGTTTTAAACTGTTACTGAATCATATTCACGCATAAGGCTGTTTGCTATTATTTTCAAATTTTAATTATGCTGAAAATACTTGCACAAACACTCTAAATGCAAACTAAGAACCGAATTTGAATCACAGCACCACCACTGACCAGCCTGAATGAGCAGGAACTCCTTGGACTCTGTGCCCATCTCATTTGAAGCAGTGCAGTTATAGCTTCCAAAGTCATTTTCAGACTCGGGGGTTATCTGGAGGGAGGAGGAAAAAAAATAAAGCAGTAAATATATGAAGGGCAGTGTACCAAAACAGATGAACTAACTTGTGTGTCAAACACTGAAGGTGACCTTTTTGTTTGTCCATTAGAGTAGCCCATTTTTATTTGTTGCTGTGAGCTCTCCTGCTGCTGAATTATTCATCAGATTTTTTTTTCCACAATGAAGCTGAAAGAAAACCCTACACTTCAAGTTTGTGCTCATGAAATCTTGATGGCACATGGGGTTCAGTGTGTGTGTGTTTGTTTGTGCACACAGAAGAGCTGTGTGTATGTGTACATTCATTAAAGAGACAGAAAGAGGGATTAAGTCACGGTGTGACACGAGTGTTGTACCTGCAGGTAGCTGGCTGAGGGAGTTCTGAAGATCTTAATGTTGGTGGTGTTTGAGTTGGGGAGCTGCAGTCCGTCTCTCAGCCACACAATAGAGACATCACTGGGATGAGCCTTAACCTCACAGCTGATATTGGCAGGATTGCCCTCCCAGGTATACACTGCCACTGTACCACTGATCTTAGGAGCATCTAGGAAATAATAATGGATTTAACCATTTCAGATTTTGTTCAACAGTTGAGTTATAAATAGTGATCGACTGGAAATGCTGTTTTGAAAAGTGACTACTACATGAGCGTACTCATTTTGTAGGCCTAAACACTTGTATAAAGATCGAGGGAAACACTTACAGCGGACTTCCAGATATGCTGTTTGATCATCCTCTCCAATGGCACTGCGTGCTGTGCAGAGGTACTGACCGGCGTCTGTATACTTGACATACTTCAGAGTGAGGGAGGACACACGGGCATCGCTCCTCACCACTACATTTCCATCCGGGCTCTAAATGGCAGTAAAAAATGGCTTTGTTTAGGAAAAACAAACTAGTTAGATGAGTTCTTTTAAATAGATATGATGCACGTTTACATATAGACATGTGTGACCTGAAAAATACATTTAAAAAAACTCAAGAAAGCCCACCTTCAAAGAACAGAATAGAAATTGCATGAAAGAAACAGGCACACACTGGTCTATAAAGATGTGGAAACATAAGGACCCAGTTGACAGTGCAGGGGAGCTTTCAATAATTGATGTCAGAAGGCATTAGAAACCATCTAGGGCTTTTCACACAGAGGGCTTACCTACTTGTGAAATATGCTGATGCATACTGGTAGACAGCAGAGCATTACCTTACGTGTGGTGCATGCACTTTTACACTGAAGACACTGGATTTAGTGTCATTGCCCACAAGCACATAGTTCCATAAAATAACATTTTATTTCTTTAAGTTAATTACTTATGATGTTGTGGGTTGTATTAGGTTGCAATAGTCTCTGAACCTATATTCAGCACAGCTCCAGTTTCAGTGAGCAAGAGCGCATGCCAAGTCACAAAGTATCTGAAACCACACAAATAATAACAGAGAGCTGGCTAATGAGATGTGTAAATGAACTTCCCACTCTAAACCTACTCTAGATACCTGGTTTCATTAACTTGATATACGGCATTACAGCATCCAAACAGTAGCAGCTTCCAAACAGGGTCAACAACTTTGTGTTGTTGTGGTTGTTGTTGTCATGTGATACTTAACTACCAGCGTGTCAAGTTTCAGACAGGCTGAATTTCCCCTTTCAAAGATACATTTTCCCTACCAGGATGTTATTATTTAACATCATCCTGTTAGGGAAAATGAACCTAAAATTAACATCTTATTTAGAATGCTAATGACAAAGCAAATCCTATCTAGATGAAAACAGTTGATCTCAAACTCTCAGTCCAATTCAAATTTAATTTATGGGTTTGGGACATATAGGTGTCTTTATACTTACATTATACAACACTGCTATACAGTAATCTGTGGCATTTTTGCGACTTGTTCCTTTAAAAACGTGCTGCAGGGCTGAATATGTGAGCTTCCCTTTTGGTTGTTTTCATGGCTTTGATCCAAGCTGCAGGCAAAACAATAGCCGAATGCTTTTACACATATTGAATTAGGGCCCAGCCTGGGCAGCCATGTAAGAGAAACCCTTGTTAGTCTGTATTCAATTTCAATAGACAAAGCATGTCTGGGGCTTTCATTATGCATAGCGGGTAGCAGGACCAGGGAGACACTTACATAACACACTACCCTTTTATTTGACCCCTGTGCAAAAAGCATTCTCACTCGACCCCCGTGGTACTGTTTCGGACTCCTGCATCTGTGCAACATGCCACACTATGCACAACCATGAAGTCATAGTAAGTTAGCTGGCTCCAATATGGAATCCTTTTGTACTCCTACTTTTTGGTGAAGTATGGGCAGTTTCTTCAGGGCAAGAGCCTCTCATTTCCTATTATGAAGCCCATTATGAATATTTTCAATATGAATTCATAGTGCACCAGAGTAGCTGTCTATTGGAAACCTACTTGGTTATAATGTGCTGAACCTCCAGCTTCTTGCAAAAAGGCATAAAACTACTTCACGTCTATGAAAAAATGAAGACCTTCACATGTACGCTAATAAAACCCAACTGACAGCAGAGATCTCCAACAGATTCTTCTGCTGTACCTACAGAAGAGACACCGAGGGAGCATCAGGGCATAAAATTGAGATTGCATTGAGGACATGCTAAAATCATGTCTCACTAAATATTAACTAGTCCACAATGCAAAAGCACCTTCCCTTCTGAGGCTTGTCAAATGAACACTCAGCTGCCTACGCATTTGCAACAAACATGCACTTACCCCCCACCCCCACCCCACTGTGTGATTTATAATGGGATGTCTTGGAAAGAGATGCTCACTTATCAATTCAGAGCACAGGTGAACTTTAAAACAATATAATTATGTGAAGTGAGTGAAAATGTGAAGTGAGTAATTCAAAGTGATTGCCTTATCCATTAATGTAAACCAGTGCATTTGTGACCTGAAATCACAAATGTGCTGCAAATATGCTGCTCAGATATAATGAGTGTCCACAGTTAACTAAAATACACTTATTAAAAAATTAATTAATTAATTAAAAAAGAAGAAAAAAAAAGTAGTGGAACTTGCTGGGATCATCAGTCTTTTAAAAATGGAAAACTTGGGTAACTAGGATATGCTGTTTGAGCTTTTTGGGGTTGCCTCATTTAAATATAATCAGCAGATCATTAATGTAAATGATCAGAATGATTCATTTTATTCATAACTCCAAGGTAAGAGTGTTCCAATTCACTATTTCGACAGCTTATTATTGCAGATGCACAAAAATCCAAGTGCACCCATGTGTAAATCATAGATATACACAAACTGAGTAATTACTGCCAGCATGTACCTGATGAGAAAGGCTCTTCCTCCCCTCCTGTGGTGAGGTTTTTTTTTAATTCCACACTTTCTGCAGGTGTTATTAATGAATGCATATCAGCTGACAATACTAATTAAATATCAACAGCTGCTATGACTGAATAATTAATATTGATTGTTAGAAACACCCTTTCTTAAAACTATCAGAGGAAGGAGTAAAAGGAAAAGACCAATTCTCTTGATGTCCAGTGCTTCCTGCAATTTAAAAATAAAACAGCATGGCTATTTCAGGAACCAACTGGTCTAAAAATACACATTCATTTCTTGTCAAATGGCACTACAGTAAAAATAACAATGGCAATCCTATTATTTGATCTTGCTCCTAAAACTGAGATGGGCTGATCAACAATAGGCACTCCTTTGTGAGAGCAATCATTTCTGCATGATTCTGAATCCATTTGGTTTTGTCACCGGTTTTCTCATGTGTATAACACGCTCTATAGGTAAGTGCTGTATGATGGAGAAAAGCTTATGTGGGCAGCTCTTTCACTTTCTCCCAATTTTCCACTTTCTTTCAGGAATGGTCGCTTGTTCTCATACTCTGTTGCTACACAAAGACACCTTTTTATTTCCTCCTACATACATATTTAGCCATCTTCAAACTAAACTACTGTATGCACTAATGTCAAAAGTAGATTTTGAAGTTATAATTAAGATTTAGCAATGGACAGGATATGTGGGTGGAAGGATAGAGAGATCTGAGAAGTGTTTTACTTCAACAAAATCTACTTCTGCAGAGGACAAGTTGAGCACTTAGTGTAACTGTAATAGAATCATACATATAATAAAAATTAGACAAGTTTCTTTTGCCTTATGTCCTAGCATGACAGATAAAAAGGTCAAGTGAAAAAAGACTGAAGTAGGCTGCAACATGTTAAGAATATAAGGAAGAAGTAAAGCAAAGACACACAGACTTGCACTGTCCTGTTTTGCTACTGCTTCTCAGAGATTATGCTGTCCTCCAACCTTATTTGATCAAGAATGTTGATCTGCATCCATCCAGAATTGAACTAGATTCCCCTGACATGAAAGATGGATGGGTGTAGGAAAAAGTCATGCATTTAGAATACCTTGTGTTGCTCAGGCCGAGTCCATGATGCCTGTAGAAGACACAGAGACAACAAACAAAAGGCAGAGCAATTCTTAGAAAGCAATCCTCATCCAGTCAAAGATGGGATGCTGCACATTGCATGCCAGTATTAAATGACCAGTTTATTTTCCATGCATCCAAAGTACCTGAGCTGAATGTCTGAATTTACTGAATTAAGAGTCTGCAGACATAATGAGCTGTACGCTTTAGATGTTCTCTCAAGGGATGCCTATTTTGTGAGGACAGGACTTTCTTTTAAAAGTGAAATTTTTTTGGGGGGGGGGGGGGTTTACAGTGTGTGACTATCTGTACTACACCCTGGAACAAGTGAAGTAAGTCTTTTGGCACAAATGCTTAGAGATAATAAGGTTATTGGTTCATCACGAAGAGGTGAGTCCAGTACACTATAACAACAGAGATATGTCAGCCTCCTTTGGTAATACAGCAATTATCAACTCACAATCCATTTCTCAGGCCTGAAGCAATAATATGAACCCAATAGAATGGAATTTACTCTAGGACTGTTGTCTTTATCCATGAATATAAAGAAGCTTTGCCAACATCAAGAAATAACTGTTAGTATCCTAGTCAATCAAGTCCTCTAACAACACTAGCTGTGTCTCTCAATAAGCAATGAAGGAGTTTCAAATAAGCAATTTTCCTGCAGCTTGTCCTGCACACCATGTGAGACCTGGAAATGAATCTCTGCTTACAGGTGGCCTCTGTTAAGTAATTTTGGAAGTCCAATGTTCTGCTCAATGTTACTTGTACTAGTCTCAAATGAAGTTGTTTTTTTGTCACTGATATGCTTTGATTGTATTAAAAGGTTAAAATAGCCATAAAAACAGCCATGAAAATGTAATTTGCATGATGAACACCTGTTTTAAAATCTTTTTTCTACACTATAAAAAAATATAATGTCTCTCTCCCTGTTAGAAGATTGGGATGTAAAAAATATTCATTTTTTGCATTATAAGAATGCACTAAAGTTTTACTAACTGACCAAAATGATACAATTTAAATAATGAGTACAGTTTATCAGCCATCTCTCCACGTCATTATATATATATGTACACATATATGTACATACATTTTAGAAGATGACCACTTTATAGTCTAATAAAGGAAGAAATAAAATCTCCTATATCAAGATAAACAAATGATTATCATCAAAATATTGGTCAGTAACACATCTGACAAAATAAAGAATTAATTTTACATCAACGCAGATAAAAAGTCACACCTGGATAACATAGCAGACATCATGCTACATCAAGTTAAATCACAAGAGACTGCAAAGCCCAACTTTACAAGACAGAAAGCTTTTTTGGACGGCATGCTGTGTGGATTTTTATGATGCTGAGGAAAATGTTAAGCATGACAATGGGATGTGATGGCCTATGCAGGAAACTATTTTGAAGTTTAACAAGGGAAATGATAAACAGCCATTTCATCAGGTGCAACTGCAAGAAAAAGTCAAGTAAATGAAAGAAATCTGGTGGAATCATTGCAGGGCAAAATGGTGAATCAAACCATCAATGTTCACATCTAAAAATCACCCCTATATTGTCCTCTCACAATCAGTGCAGGAGGACATATGGTATGTCTGAATTCATCTTGTTTTATAATAGTTAAGCTCTAATATCACCGATGAGCCTTAATCCTCCTTAAAGGTGAAAAATAAACCAAATACCGAAGGTAAAAAGAGGAGGCAGTAAAATTCTTATTAAGAGAGTCATGTCCGAAGCTTACTGCCTGAATATAAATTCCGTCCATTCTTAAGAGCAGTGTAACTCCCCTACTGGCACAATAAAATACACTGTGCACCCTACATCATTACAAACAGCAGTTGGCTGCATATCATCAGTGCTGAGAAAGAGCAGTAGCCCAATTAAAACAAGCAACCTAACAGTGTGGAACATAACCACCTCATTCACATCCTCGTCTGAGGCGCTGCCTCTGCAGTAAGTGAGCTGACAAGTATTGCTGTCATATCTGTGACAGGTGTTTGTTTAAGACAAAAGGACAATGAACAGCAGCAGAAGCAAGCGTGCAAAACAGAAGACGATGTAAGAAAATCACTTCTCCGAGCAAACGCGAAGAACAATATGGTGATGGTTCCCCAGGGACTTATCATTTTTCCAGCCCATTGTTACTCCCTTCCATAGAGAATTATCCTCGCTCTTTGTTCTGACATGCATTGTATGTCACTGTGAAGAGGATAAAAAAGTAGACATACTAACACATAAATATACAGAACTGTATTATTCACTGACTGAACCCAGACTGAAAACTCATGATTATGCACATTCTCAGTTTTCCTGTGTCATTAAATGCTGAGCCTCAGAACCTTTGCAGTACATCACAGAAAACTGACAAGCATTTTACTTAGTGAAGACATTCTTACATCACAGCACTACTGAGCCAGCCAGCATGCTGTAAATGAGTAGCCTTTTGTGTTTGGAGAGAACAGTGCACTCTTTGCATTAGCATGCAACACTTGAACCATGCCTGTTCAGATGCCCTGCCTGCCTGCACTTGCTGCCACAAAACATTAAATTACAAAGCATCTCATTGTTTTGTTTTTAATCACCACAAATTTTATTTTCTTATGTTTTAAACTTCTATTTGACAATCTGAATTTCAGACGGAGAAGGTCTTCAAATACAGATTTATGTCCTTACAAAAAAGACACATCAAAAGACATAAAATGCCACTACCCAATCAACTACAAACTTTAATGTGTTTTTAAGTTTTATAATTACTCCTCTTTCACTACAACTTCCCTCTGTATAGTCCAGAATATTTCCCAATAAATTCAGCTTGAAAGTCTGCATGAAGCACAACGTTTAATATGTATTCAAATAAGCAAAATATTCATTATGTAGATAAATGTACAAAGCATGGATAAATAGTCCATTTACATTTTCAGTTATTAAACAGACACACTTATCTACAGCGACTTGGAGCGAATGCATTCAAAGGGCTGAAGGAAACAAATACCACATGTAAAATTGATGAAAGTTCTAAAATAAATATATAAACACTTAACTTTAATAGCTGTATAAACAAAAACAAAACTATCCCCTGATGAGCTCCAATTTGAATTTGAAACATAACTAAGTGGGAATACACCCATAAGACTTTTTGAACATACTGCTTTTATTCTTTTTCATGTACAATGCTACTGTTCTCTACTGTGTGATATAGTAATCTTCCTCAATCCTCGCATTTGAGTAAGGGGTTTTTCAGAATGATCTAGTTTCTCCTCATGTTAAACTTTAAAACCCAAGACCACAGCAGAATGGGAACAGGGTCAAATGAAGCCAGACAAAGATTTTGGGAACACAATGACTAGCTGATCTAGCTCAGAAAATTTCAGCATTAACATAGACCGTCTTGGTTTCTTAGGGCATTCATGTGTATGCAGGCCATGTAATACACATTCCTTTTAGTGGGATCCATGCTTTCAGTGATCCACAGGTGGCAGTAACAAGGCAAAAAATGCAAATACATCTACTCCTATGCCACATTAGTAAACATATAATTCATGTTCTTCTAGTTTTCAGAAATATGAGCTTTGCAAAGATTTTTAGAAAGGGAATGCACTCAACACATCTGTTACCTTAGGGTAAGGCAGTGTTTTGGTGGGTAGCATTTAATATAAACAGAAACATCATTTGTTTACTCTACACCTTTAATAACCTTGTAAAGACATGCTCTTTAGGGGTTTTCAATGTATTCCGTCTTTAAAGATGGAAGTAAGAAAACAACTTAAACATATACAAATGTCTTCTAATAATTCATTTCTGATTTATTACATTTATTCTGAGCACTGAACTATGAAAAGCTATAGCTCCACTCAAATGCAAAATGTTAAATTGAAGCACCATCTAAAGCAGATTACTCTGTTAATTGTTAAGCTGGGTTGAACGCAGTCCTCACTGTCTTACTGTGCAACAAAGGTGATCAGAGCTCTTATTTATATAAACTAAACTGTATTCCTTTGCATAAAAATTTGATATGAGCAACGATTAAAAAAACAGAAAGAAATGAAAGCAAGCAGATAAACTAGGGAGCTGAAGAACTGAAAACACATTAGAATAAACTGCTAATTAATTCTGTCCTTTCATCACCAACACACATCTACATCTGTACTGGCTTTCTGACAAATACAAAAATCTCACATCAATATATTAACGCTTTCCTTTACATCCTTTTTCAATTCACCATGTTCACCCCAAATGAATGTTGTGTCATTTGTCACACTCATCCTAGATGAAATGCAGCTGTTGTGATGATTACAGATAGCATGGCGGATGAACAAATAAAACAAGACAATTAAACAATTAGCAGCCGTTTCCCATTCATTGAATGCCCACCACAGAAATGATTTCCCCTGCTCAGAATCAGAACTAGGAGGGAAAATCTAACCAATGTGCATCTACGTGATTCGGTAAGGCTGCTAATCATTTCTTTGAAGACAGCTGTGAAGAGATGCCACATATAACGAAGCATACCGTAGACTGCAGCCCAAACACACTGCCACCACCGCACAGCACGCCATCACATGAAATGTGTCACATGACATGCCATGGTGCAGAACGCCAACAACTACACAGTGCTAAATTGGTGGATAATGCATACTGTAGTTCCCTATTTCCTGTGTGTGTTGTTTATTCTGCTCTGCACCTACAGAGTCAATCTCCACTGCTACAGTATAGTGTGCCTTTTAATGACATACTGCATAATGGTGAGACTGTGGGATGTAGAGCTCTCTTAGCCTCAAGACCACAAAACAAGCTGACCTGTCACTGACAAAAGTGGAAGTTGAGTTAAAGCAGGTGGGAGATGTGTTCTACAAAAGAAAAATATGCTTCTCATGGAAGCTCAATACTGGATAAAAGGACAGAAGTATAAACTGTTACTTGGCGGTGCATCCATGTATGCCAATCTGTGATGGTACAAAGAAAAAAAATAGGCCTGTCGTGATGTGCGTCATATGGTGGTAGTGTGTTTTGCACTTGTGAGTGAGGCTCCACTCAAAATGTATTTTTAAATATCAAACATTCTGGTGGTTTGACAGGTGGCTGTAAAAACTTCTCTTTTCACAGAGAACAGCTGCTACAGTCTGCTTGATTTCATCAGCTGCAAGGGACTCCAAAAATGACCAGTATTCACTACTGAAAACATGTCCATTAAACCTCTTCCTGCAGCTCTATGATTCTTATGTTTCAAACAGTCATATTTTACCTTTGCTTGCAGGGGGTAAGTGTTTGATACTCAAAAGACAGACTTTAAGTGGAGCACTTTTAACCTCAGACTTGAAGTGACACTGACATAAGTGTTAGACAATCTACAATCTGATGGAAATGATAGACAGACTGAACTGGGCTTGAATCCAGGCGACCTCATGCTGTGATGGAAAGTCTGAAATGATCAGGCAAAAGCGACACAGAAATGGCGTTTCCCTTTTATTATCTTATTAACCAAATTTTCAACTGATCTCGTGAGATAAGCTCTACACACTTTCTATCCCGAGATCAGTTGAGGTTTCCAGGCAATATATGGAAAGCATGCGGCAGTCAAATCAATTTCATGAACTCTGATGAGATCATTCCTTGGGGTTTTCAAGAAGCAGCTGGGAAATTTTCAATAAAAAGGGATGATTTGATTTCACTGGGAGTTTTGTCATATCTGGAGGCAAATTTTACAACACTACTCCAGTACATTTCTGTGCCACGCGGATTTTTCCTACCTGATAGATCCTGTTTAGATGTGCCTGTAGGAAAAAAATGTAGTGCATGTAATGGACTGGGCTCCAGAATTTCTCTATGAGCTAGAAGCATTAGGTTCAAGCATTTTCCCCCTCATTACCTCTCAACTGTAGCAACACACCAAGGCCTTGGAGAGCCAGGCCAGGCGGGACGTAGATGTATAAGAATACCAATCAAGTATTCATTGTTTTTGATGGTTTGCACATGGAATAATGTAGAAGATATATCCAAGAGAACAAACTGGAGTATCAGGATGAAATGTAAGGTAGGAAGCTGGCTCTTGACCAGTGCAGACCAAAAACAAATTTAAAAGATGGCAGCAGAATATAGGCAAATACACATTATGAATTATAACAGTTTCATATAAAAACAAAAAACAAAAAACAAAAATACTTTTCAATCACTGGCATGAGTAGAATAATGGAAATAGTGATTGAAAATGCTAAACAAACACTTAATCATTCGAGTGCTCATTCAAGCAAATACAATAGAATGCGGGTTTAAAAGTTTAATTATTGCCTTAATTAACATGCTTTTTCTGGGATTGTTATAATTGGGTTTCTAGTGCTGATTTTCGTGACATTTGAGAAATCTCAAGTCAAATCTGTGTGTACTCCATATTACTGACTGAGTATAATTGAGCTAATTACAGGAGATCCACTGGGCCATCTCAAAGGAACTGCTACTTCAGGGTAAATAATCAGCAGTGTATAAACCTTGTTGAGGGCATTGTGCAATGAAACTGCAAGCTGAGTCCCCCACCTGCACGTAATCAATATACCACTTCAGTTTAGGTTAAAGGTATTCAATTCTTCTCCTCGAGACACCGGTGTCCTGCAGGTTTGTGTTCCTCCCTGGTGACTCAGTGTGTCCCAATTTCACATCACATGCTAATGCACTATAAGGTATAGTAAAAAGCAATATACGTTTTCATTTTGTACACAGAGAAACAGATGCAAGATGGATGAAATAAAATGACTAGTCAAACTACAACTTCAGACAAATCAAATCTGGAAATATTGCAAACTGCAAAAGAAAAAGATCGAGGAATATTCTTCTTTTTATCAGTATTATTATTCTTATGTCATTTTCCCAGCTTGTACTAGTTACTTAAAAACATAGGAAATTGAATTTATTTATAGTATGCAATTGGGACACAGACTATATCAGTCTACTTTGCACCAGGTGCAGTTCATTAACTCTAGAAGGAAAAATGCATACAGGACACTGGCACTCAAGAACCAGGATTGAGTGCCTAGCATACACAATTATTTTGCTACTACTGTTATCTCCACTACCTGTTATCATTTTACCTGCTCTCCTTCTGTGAAGACATGACCTCCGTAGCTCCAGGTAATGGTGGGAGTTGGATCTCCTGATGCCTCGCAAGTCAGGGTCACCTGCTCCTCCATCTCTGTAGTGGTCCGGTTTACAATGTATGTGATGTTAGGTTTAACTGTAAAACAAAAACCCAGACTCATCACACCTGCTCCACATAGCAATGCAGCCAGGTGGTACGGCAGCACAAGTACAATAAGCACATAAGAAACTCTGTGTATTTGAAATGAGTTCAAAGAGGGGATGAGGATCAGTAGTTGACAGGTGAGAGGGATTTTTATGGCAGTAAAACTGTATTTAAGCTTTCCCAGTCCCAGCAGCAGTTAGGTTGTGATAACCGTGTGTGCTTCTAAACGTAATTTGTGTAATAATTTATTTAGCCTATCTCAAAGGAGCTGGCTTTCATTTTTGTTTACATTTGAGGCAACTGTCAAGTTACACTACACCCGAGTTAACCTGAAAGCGCAGCAGGGTGCTGCTACGGTGACATGAGCAGAGCAAACTGAAGCGCTGCTTCTGAATCAGTTGAGCATTACTCTGTGCTCCCATCTTTTCTATTCCACTCCATAAAGGATGAATGCATGGATTATACAATGTGCTCAAAAAAATGTAGCCCCAGACAGGGGAGTGAATATAAATTTTAACCTCCAGACACAGAAAAAACTCTGACTTGGTTTAAAATGCTGTGATCTTAACTGATAATTATCAAATGAACAAAGGAGCAGCTGTGTTTTTGTCATTTTGTTATTTCTAAATTGAGTTCTTGAGCATTTAAGAACTCGTATTTACAGCCACGAATGTCACAAGGCAATCATCACGATTCGGATCAGAGCTGTTATTTTTTTAAATAGCCTACGAGCTATTCAAACCCTGATCCATTCCAATCCTTTGCTTATCATGAAAACATTAGGTCAAGGTTTGTGCTCAGAGACATTAAGGAGTTAAGCTACTTGCTTGACTAATATCATTCTTTGTATCCAAATTTAAATGCTCAGAAAACCCATTTACTCAGATTCTTACTTTAAGGTTGTATTGCCGCATAAAATCATATTTTCAAGTTAGACTGGTTTTGGTTATTTGGTATAGGTTCATATCAGTTTCCAAGAGGCATGAGTGCCTTTTGTAGGTTTAAGCAGCTGATGTCAAAAGGAGACCAAGCACATTGTTGTTTTCAGGTGAATGTGGTGGAGAACATGGGTGAAAGCCAAGTCTTGGGAGTATTTCCCAGGTTTCCAGAGGGTTTCCACTTTCTGGCTGCCTTTTGGCTCTGGTGGAATCAGTGCATAAGTACCCATTACCATTGTCTGCCTGAAGACTAGTGTTGAGAGTAGTTAGTAAATTGGATTGGGTAGCTTGCCCTCTGTGGCTTTTATTTCACCCTTGTATCTGTTCTGTTATATGTATTAGTGTTTATCTGTGGATTTACAGCTTTACAAATAACATGTCTAGCATTTTAAAAAGAAGGCTGATGCCAGGTGGATGGAAGAGAGACAGAGTGAATATAAAGGCCAGCTTTTATAGGCTGCAAGGCCCAGATTAGCTGCATTAGCAGATGACCCCCCTTTGTCAGCTAACTGCCCAGCAAAGTAGGCTAGGGTGGTTGTTGAATAGTCAAAATAGATTACTTTCTATGTCCTATCATAATTATTATTTCTTGACCTTAATGGAAAACATCATGAGGTCAAGAAAAGATGAGATGGAGAATTCATAAGGACGGCATGGCACATGGGCTTGACATGGGCCTGCCGTGATGAAACTACACTGTCTCTAAGAAATTAACCTAGAAATTAAATGGCTACATTTAGAAATATTGCGTAACCTGCTTTCAACTCTTATTTTCTCTTCCTACTGAAGAGATGATCTACTTTAACTTTTACCCTTATTAGAATTTCAGCATATTTTAAGTAAAATTAATTAATGACAATCCTAAAATCTAAGAAAACTTCATGACAAGCAGGTCAAGTAGCATGAAGTTCATAGTTTGCCTATGAGTTTCTCAAACTCTTGAAACTTGAAAACCTATACACATGTTAACAAGTTATGAATAAGATGGAAAACACAGCATACTGACCTGCATCATTAGTCACAGAAGTTGTTTTTGTGAGTGTGTTGTGAGTGTGTTGGCATGATCTCTTATCTTTTCATAAAGGATGGTCTACTGTATCCTCTGCTAAAGAGATAATAAAGGAAGCACTGAAGCACCTTTACTTAGTATTTAAAAAATGTGACCAGCTCTCATTATGGCTGCCACACACACACTTCCAGGGCCCCATTCCAGAAAGCAGGTTTATTGTTAACTGTGAGATGAGGGAAACTCCAGGTTTTCTGTTCCAGAAAAAGAGCTAACTTAAACTCTGAGTCAGTTACCAGGGTAACAGACTCTGCAAACCTAACCTGCTCACTGACAGGTTTTCTTCAACAAACTCTGAGTTTCTCTCTGACTCCTCTCCTGCCTGCTACACCTGAACCAGCTGACTGACACTCATTTTCATTTCCTCATTCATAAAGTCGCTTTTAAATCATGCATCGGAGCAGATTAACCCGCAGAAGTTTTAAATCCCAGTTAAATGTCAGTTTGTTAATTTTTTGTATTTAACATGAACGCTTTTGTCAATGTAAGGATGGAGAAAGTAGTTACATCGCAGATTTATTATGAGCTCAGAATAAGATCTATAGTCTCAATCTTTCTAACCCTGTGACTCTGCGGACATTAAGGCAGCTATCAGGTTGTCAGTCAGCTCCCCTGCATTTAAACATTTACTGTATATTACTGTAGAAATTACAGTTTAAAAAAAACGTATCTGTATAAAGCTTTAGTCACATAACACACTGATCAATGATCAATCATTTGTCATGTTGTAATCTTTCTCACTGACTGAAAAATGTCTGTCACAGTTGAATATTTGAGTGAAGATGAGGCTGAAATGACTTTAAGATTATAAAACTGGACTAAATGCAGTTATAGTCATTTTTTAAAACCAGGCTGCAGTCTGATTGTATTCTGACTACATTTTATGTTGAAATATGTTGACACATTGAAATACAGTCATTGAATAATATCGAGCAACATTTTGAAAGGTACAAAGTCTGAAAATTCAAAGTCTGAACATATCTGACTTATTTTCAACTGACAATCACCTAAATCACTATTCAGGTGATCAATATTTTTATCTTCGGTTTCTGTCACCTGCTTTTACAGCTGAATAATTAGATTAATTAGATAATTAATTAGACAGAATGTAAAACTGGATATTATTCCAGCTTCTTCTAATGAAAATTCAAGCTAGTCATGTTATACTGTCTAAGATGATGACAGAGTGGACCAAGCTACTTAAAATGCCTCTTTTTGCCTCTCCTGTTTTTAAGATAAACATCTTGGTCCACATGGATACACATTCATAATTCTTGGTCCACTGGATTAAAATGGAGGCTCTGCTCTTTATTTGCCTGTTGCAAATGGTGAATCTCGGTACTGGAGCTCCATTGATGATGGCTTTCTTTCATTACTCACACACACATTTAACTCAGACTGAACATACACAGAGTTGACTGAACTAACTGAGTTTTCAGTTCCAGAAAAGCTGATCACAGTTAATCAACTCAGAGTTTATGGTTAGACTCAGAGTTTGTTGAACCTGCTTTCTGGAATGGGGCCTCGGTCACTTCATTCTGTGAGCAAATTAGACTCTTCGACCAAACTTCCTCCAAGAAAGAGGTTGGGGCATCACAGAAAACACAGTATTGTAGCTTTTCCCATTCTGATGTAAGGGAACCAGAGTTTTTTGGATCTTTGTAATGAGCTAAACAATGCCTTAATAAATGATGACAGCGTATGATAGCTGTTTACCAGCTCTGAAGAATCAAGCAACGGCCAGTTCTCTTAGTTTGGAAAATAAACTCCATCAGCTACTATATGAACATATGTATTGATACTATTATTGGGATTTAAATTATGGTCACTTTGAAGTGACAAGAAAACATAGTGGGCAAAAACAAAGAAAAAAAAAGAAAAGGATTCCAGAGATTTTAGCTGAGCTCATCCCACTTGGCCTGCTCTCTAAATCCTTAGGCTCCATCCCAACATGAAACAATCACAACCCACACCGAAACACCGTATCTTGAACGCCTTAGAAAACAGACAAAACCGTACTATTGTTCTTCCCCCACCTACATATTCATATACCTCCATTCCCACACACTTGGAACATTTTATAATTCCACTTTCGTTCATGTAAATATACAAAACAATCTGTCTTACCAAACACTCTCAGACTGAGCTCCTTTTCACTTTCTCCAGCCTTGTTCTTGGCAATGCAGGTGTACTCTCCTTCATCAAGTTTGGTAACATCCATTATCGTCATTTCTGAGCCATCTTCATTAAAGCTGTACTTCTCTGCAGCCTCAAGGTTCACTTCGTTCCTGTAGAAAACATGAGTGTTAAACTCTATATCCATTTATCCAAACAAATTCAAACACCCTTCTTCAGCTGCACCATGTTCCAAGATTTTCTTTCATGAGATTTTCAAAATCATCATCCTTCCATCTGAAAAAAAAATCCATCTGTCCATCTATGCATCTATTTACCTATACCTATAAACAGAGAGACAGACAGTAGTTTCACCAAATTACAAAGTGAAAAAGACAAGTATTAAAGTACAAGTGCAGCGATTAAAATGAGATGAAATCTGGAAAGAGCAGAGCACAAAATCTTTGTGTTAGACAAGCATAGTGATATTTTTCTTTGGGACTCCTGACATTTGATGTTTACATTCAATTCAACAAAAATGTCTCATTTATTTTTATTTTGTCCCAGTGAAGTATAAATTATAAAGGCCCACTGTTGGCTCCTGAACTGCCTGCACTTTGTGACCCTGGATCTAGGTTTTCTGCAGAGTTAACTGCAGTCTTGAAAAAAAGATGAACAGAAACAGTTTAACAAAGCAGGAGCCTATCAATGGCTGCATTCAGATACACCGAATAATGAGGCTATTGTTGCCACGCTAGTCTTCATGTTTCACGGTTTACATGCTCCTTTGATGCCCTGTGATTAAGTATCCTATTGCAATGAATAAATCAGTTAGCAGAATATCCCCAATAACCTAGAGTGTCCTGCATACACACATAATAGTTACAACACTTTGACCTCTCGTTTGACTGAGGTGCTGCATAGAGCCAGTAGAATTCCTGTCATGTTACTGTATGGATATTTTCACTGAGAGTGAATTTTAATTTGACTATTGCTATAACCACATGTTAAAGTATTTAGTTAGACAAGCACTGGATGGGATATTCAATCCAATAAAGCACTATCATAATGCTTTTCTCTGAAAACAAGTGAACCAGCAGAATTTATTTAGTAGGTTATTCAGGCTACAGGTTAGTGATGGGGCACAGGGTTGAAAAGTGTTCGATTGCCACTTCTCATACAGGAGAAAATGAAACTGCTAAATAATCAATTTAGTTAAAAA
>VUQI01008343.1:13552-27679 GCA_015106735.1 Paratilapia polleni | reverse complement strand
ACCCCATTGAAAACCTCTGGAATGTGATCAAGAGGAAGATGGATGGTCACAAGCCATCAAACAAAGCTGAGCTGCTTGAATTCTTGCACCAGGAATGGCATAAAGTCACCCAACAGCAATGTGAAAGACTTGTGGAGAGCATGCCAAGACGCATGAAAGCTGTGATTGCAAATCAGGGTTATTCCACCAAATATTGATTTCTGAACACTTCCTAAGTTAAAACATTAGTAATGTGTTGTTTAAAAATGAATATGAACTTGTTTTTTTTGTATTATTTGAGGTCTGAAAACACTGGACCTTTTTTGGTATTTTGACCATTTTTCATTTTCTGCAAATAAATGCTCTAAATGAAAATATTTGTATTTGGAATTTGGGAGTTATGTTGTCAGTAGTTTATAGAATAAAGCAAAAATGTTCATTTTACTCAAACATATACCTATAAATAGCAAAATCAGAGAAACTGATAATTTTGGAGTGGTCTCTTAATTTTTTCCAGAGCTGTATACAGTAACACCGCACCAATTCTCCTCCACTCCTCTCTTTTCACTCCCCATGTGTTTAGTTTATGTTTTGTCTTATATTGTGTGTGGTCTCTCTGTTCTCCTCTTTTGTGTCCTCTATTTCCTCTCAATCCCAAACCAATCAGAGCACATGGCTGCTCCTTTGGAGCCTCATTCTGCCACCCAGGTCTTTTATTATTACCTTAGCACCATATATAGCACCTTGAGACAACTGTTCTTGTGAACAGGTGTTACACTGTAGAAATGAAACTGAATTAAAATGAACGTATACTCAATCAAGATTTTTCAAAGCTCTAAGCTTGCAAAATGCTGGCTTTTAATATTTGCATTAAAGGGCTACTCCTTGGATGCAGAGCTCCTATTTGTCAGTGATTGGGTGTACCTTCAAAGACTGATGCTACGTACCCACATAATGAAATTGGTCACATGAGGACATATATGAGGATGCAAAGTAAGACAACAAAACGACGCTATCCAACTTTGGGAGTTGGTGTCCGTGCTATGGTGTGAAGCCAGTTCTGCTTTGGTGCCCTTTGAGAAGCAGCCCACATTTCAACAGGTTTCAGAGTTGTAAAGTAGCACAAATGAGGCTATTTTCTCTGGGAAGAACATTGTGCCGCCCCACATTGTGGTGAGGACGTGTGTGGATTTTTTCTTGTTTCACGCTGAAAAGAATCTGCCAATCATCAATGAATTCCTTGCTAACCCCTCCCACAGCCTCTGAAGTCAGCGGTTCCTTTAGGTCAGGCAATTTAGTGGTGCTGCGCTCTTTTTCTTTCTTTCTGGAAAGAAAGAAAATGCATGGAACTGGTTCTAGATAAGACACCAGTGCTGCATTGGTGGAAAAGAGGTTTTGTTTTGTTTGTGTCGTGTAAAATGTGCTCAAAAAAGAAACTAAAACCTGCTAACTGCCCCAGTTCAGTTGTTGTTGTCTAGGTATTCACCAATATTTCAATATTGGCGAAGTTGTCAGATTTAAAATATGGGTTTCCACCACACAGCAACAAAACCGTTAAAGCAGGCTAACACACTTAAAGAACTTCCTAGCAGCAGCTGTACTGAGGCTACATGTAATGTATAAGACGTCTCGCACCACCACCACCAGCCTTTCATCAGTGCTGCTGTGTGAAACCCAGTCCTCCTCAGTTTCTCCATTCATCCTGGCAGGCTGCCAAGCTCAGTAAAATCTTGAAACAGAGGGAGAGGGGAGGGGTGGTGGTGGTTGGTGGAGGTGCAGCACTCCATATCCCTCCCCACCCACCCACCTTCCTCCTCACTAATGTCTCTGAGGAGCAGGAAAGTGCCTCCTCACCTCAGAAACCTCTTATTAGAGGGCAGAATGTTGTAAGCTGCCAAATGCACGCACAAAGAAAGAGAGAGCGTGCATGAATGCGTGAATGTGATGATTACTGTAAACACTCAGCTATCTGTCTCTCAGTAAACACACGCAGTACTAAAGTGTGTTCTGTAATGATGGGGGAACTATAGGCAGGGTGTAGGAAAATCTCTCTACAAGCCGGGACAAGCATATAAACCTTGAAGGACTTAACTAATCATTATATACACAGGTACTGAGGAGCTGCTTACTGCTGATGGAAACATTTCTATAGTGTATGACTGATAGTCAACTTCAAGCTAGAGCTGCCTAAATATTTTTTTAAACCAACACTAAGACCGTAAAAATATCTGCTTTTTGTCTAACTGCATGGAGCCCTTTAACTTAGATCTCTTTGTAGCAGCAAGTAGAAGAAAACAGAAAGAGTGTACTTGTAGAGCAAGAAAGTATTTCAGTGTAAATCTAACAGAAAACAATCCACCTTGTCATGATAAAATAGACCATTTTTGACCTGATGGTGGCACTGCATGAAAAAGCAGATCAGAAAGATCTTTAAGGGTCATCTCCTGGTCATTGTGGCTGGAAGATGTGCGGAAATCATTATTAAATGTACATGTTCTTAAAGAAATGTGGGCTGAAAATGGGGGACTTTGTATAAAAATGGCTGCAATTCCTTAACAGTTAACAATGCTTTTGTTAAAGCTGAAAATCTGCACTTCTGTCACATCTTGATTGTTTGACTTTGATCCACTTTGGTGGTGTACAGAGGTAAAACTACCAAAGGTGTGTCATCTACCAAAAAACTTTGGGCCTAGCTATACTGATGTTTACTGTAAGGATCCAGATGTTGTATTTTCAGGGTGGTGATTATGCACTCAAGTTATGTCTGTTAGCACTTACATGATGCTATTGCTCAATCTAGAACCAGCTTCATGCATTTAGACCCCAAAAATGACCTGTTCCCGTCCAAAAAAACCTGATACCAACATCACAGTTTAGTTTAGTTCATTAAGTTGGAAACACTGATATCAGGGGCTATGAGAGGAGAGGAAGGGGCTATGAAATTGCCACAGTCTCTGTAATAATCTGCTCTCAAACCTGCTGAAATGTGATCTAATTCTCAAAAGACACCAATGCAGAACTGGCTCCACACTGGCACTGGCACCAGCACAGCGTCGTTGGAAAAGAGGTACTACTGTTTAAGTGTCACCCTACACCTAAAACAGTATTAAAAGTTCTAATTTGAACATTTCAGCTGACCAACCACTGTGTTAAAAATGCAACACAAAAAGAGCAATTTGTTTTTCTGCTGCATCCAGGCAAAGGAACTGTGGACTGAGAAGATTGATGGTGTCATCATGTTTTTGGTCAATCAGCGGTATAAGTGCTCCAATTTATGTACAAGTACATGCAGGCATCAGCTCTTGTCTTCAGCATCATGTCCATCACAGGATTTGGATTGGACATGTGTGGAATTTACATCATGTGTGGAAAAGGTGGACTCCACCACTAACACTGTGAATAACAGGGTTTTACTGGTGTACATCGATACACGCAACTGTGGTGTAATATATACTATTGATATCGGGATGTGTATTAATACCTGACCAAGTGTTGATATATTACACCTACGGTGTATAGTCCATGGCCAGATTAACCTGTCCGAGAGACAGCCACACACTCTCACATCTACTCCTTCGGCCAATTTGGAGTCACCCAATAACTGAACAAGCATGTCTTTGGACTGTGGGAAGCAACTGGAGTACCTGGAGAAAACTCCACACAGAAAGGCCCGATAATCCCTACATAAACACAGCTAAACTAAATTAATTAAAGTTCCAAAACAAGATTTTAACACAGTGACAAATATTTTGCTACTGCTGCAGGACTCCACTTAAGTTGCATCGTTCTTAAATGCTGCAAACAGTTTATAAGCTAGAAGACACTCAGCGAGTGCATCCTCTGCAATAATAATGTTGAAGCAAAGACCATTATCTTGCAGTTTAAAAGAACGTGACTCAGATCCACGCTAAACTTTAATGCCCTCTTTTTCTACCTGTGCTTCACCTCTCCATCTGGGTTTATGAAACTGGCAGTTTTTGTGTAATCTGGTTAACAGGCACCCCAAAAAAAGGAAGAAAAAAAGACGATAACAACAAAGTGAACTTGTGGCTTTTGGGGCTGTTGCCACTTTGCCCTATTCAGTTGTTTACAGGTTAGGCAAACTTTTATCTTGAGAGTGATGATGTCGTCCACTTAATTCTGTGATGGTTAAACCAAACATATGTGTTATTTAGTCTACCCTCACACTTTAACATTCATTCTGTTTGGCTGCTGATGGCTCTGAAGCATCAAAGAGGCCTCTGCCTCTTTGATGCTTCAGATTTATGACTCATTTTTGTCTGCATGTCAACATTTGTAGGTTTGTCATTCTTTTGGCATCTGTAATGGGCTCCAAGTGACTGCTGCATCACATCCTGTGTACTGATCCTGTCCTATCCACCGTAATATTTAAAGACACCATATATAACTCGGCGTGGTCAAAAACAAACTCAGGAGTAGTAACGGAACTGAGAGGTGAGATGAAGAGAGATACAACTGCTTTAAGATCCCTACAGTTCTGTGAAGAGGAATGAATGCTGTCCTGTTTCCTCTGTTATGTCTACAAGGCTCCAGATGATAGCTCAAGGTCGCGTGTTGAAACTGTAGCACAGCTCCGATTAGTTGTCTCTGCCTTGGCTGAGCATAAAGGGAGTGTGCTCTGAGTTCACAGAGAGGCCATGTGGTTGCTTCACTATCTCTAAGTTATGCCATTTGTACCGCTGGACAAGCAGGAAACTGGAGATGACCTGCATGTTACTCTCTCATACATCGCAGAACACACTCCAGCTGTAACACAAAACCTGCTAAATAGGGGCTTTGGCACGTCAAATGTAAAGTACAGTGGGAGACAAAAGGAGAAGCCTGAGGGATATGGTTACACACAGGTCCAAAATAAGAGGGGGGTTTTAGATGTACCTGTAAAAAAAATGAAATGATTAACATAGAAAGGTGTCCTGACATGTAGATGCAGAGGTTTTTCTCCCTGAAGCAGTCACCTGCTGAAACCAAGGAGTCGTGGAGGGCGACAGGATATGGAGGAATTAATGAAAGATGGAAGAAATGAGAAAAGAGTGAGTGAGGAAGAGAAGAAAGAGGTAGTGAATGACATGATGATGAAAGGACCGAGAAGAGGAGGAAGATGGAGATTTTGACACTGATTTATTATTTTGTGGCTGTGTGGGCTCTTACGTACATTTCCAGTTTCATTTTTTAAGTTGTTTTAATGAGGTTTCATTGAACGGAAACTGAAACAAAGTTAATAAACTGATATATGTAACATATAATATAGCCTAAAGGAAGTTCTTTGTGTCGTCATGTTCAATGAGGCTGTGAACAAACAGCAGAATAAGCTGTAGAAATGTTACATCAATACTATGTAACAAGATAGACATTAAAAAGTCGTTGTAAACTCTACTAGAAGGTCAGTGTTCATGAATGTAGGAAGGCATGCAATAACAATAAGTGAAACTGGAAAAGAAAATATCCCAAGTCATTAACTAAAAACTTTACATGCTTTGACTGCTTGTTGTTATGTAACTCGTGATGTTTATTAGGTGATACAGTAACATAAGAGGATATTAAAATAAACACATTAATAGCATATAATACACATGCATCTTAAATGTAGGAATATTGCAAAAATAAAAGTTATTTCAGATTATTTTGCAAGCACAAGCAGTCAAATAAAGCCTTTTTTAGTATTCCAAAAACTGATGGATGATCCACAACTAATAAGAAGTAAAAAATGCAAGTTACTTCAGCAAATATATCAGTCTCTTACATATGAATGTGAAGCAGATTCCCAGATGGAGTTAATATGAGGTAATTGTGATTTATGCAGTGCACATATTAGCCGTTAGACCTCTGAGATGCCCACTGTATATAAAGTCATGTGACAAAGAAAGTTTTCACAGGACTCTATGCAGGACTCTATCGTGTGAAAAACTAAGTACACTCCATGATTCAATAGGACCACCTTTAGCCGCAATAACTTGAAGTAACTCTTCTGTATGACTTCATCAGTCTCTCTCATCATTATGGAGGAATTTTGGCCTGGTCTTCTTTACAACGTTGCTTCAGTTCATTGAGGTTTGTAGGCATTCGTTTATGCACAGCTCTCTTAAGGTCCCGCCACACCATTTCAGTCAGGTTGAGGTCTGGACTTTGACTGGGCCATTGCAACACCTTGATTCTTTTCTTTTTCAGCCATTCTGTTGTAGATTTGCAGGTGTGCTTGGGATCATTGTCCTGTTGCATGATTCAATTTCAGCCCAGCTTTAGCTGTCAGACTGATGGCCTCACATTTGACTCTAGAATACTTTGGCATACAGAGGAGTTCATGCCTGACTCAATGACTGCAAGGTGTCCAGGTCCTGTGGCTGCAAAACAAGCCCAAATCATCACCCCTCCACCACCGTGCTTGACAGTTACTATGACGTGATGTACTGATATGCTGTGTTTGATTTTTACCAAACGTGGTGCTCTGCATTATGGTCAAACATCTCCACTTTGGTCTCATCTGACCAAAGGACATTATTCCAGAAGTCTTGTGGTTTGTTCAGATGCAACTTTGCAAACCTAACCCGTGCTGCCATGGTCTTTTTAGAGAAAAGAGGCTTTTTCTTGGCAAACCTTCCAAACAAGCCATACCTGTTCAGCCTTTTTCTAATTGCACTGCAATAATTGTTTCTCTAAGATCATTGCTGATGTCTTTCCTCCTTGGCATTGTGTTAACACTCACCTGAATCCTGAAGCAAACTGCCAAAACTGCTGCATTTACAGAGCTGGACACATTGCTGATGATCACTTAATCAAGTGCATTTGATTAGCAGCACCTGGCTGTTACTCACCCTCTTAGTTCCTATGGAAGCAGTAAGGGTGGACTTAGTTTTCCACACACTGCTTCTGCATTTTGGATTAGCTTTTAAATAAATAATGACACGGTGTGATATGTCATGTGTTGTAGTTCATCTGAGGTTGTAGTTACCTAATTTTAATACCTGCTAAGGACCGGATTATTTTTTATTATGTCCTGTTATATAAAGTTTTAGAAATGAAAGAGGGTGATGATTGTAAGACAGCAAAACCAGAGGATGACTTGTACATTTGCAAGAAGAACACATTTTGTAAAGTTAGGGGTCGAATACAGTGCTTGACAGTTAAAATATTTTTATCCCTATAAAAAATGTAACAAAAGTAACATGATTACATATACAGCAGTAATATAATAACTTCAAGGTCTGCTTTTATTTGACTTACAATAACACAGTATAGGATTTTCTTTAATGTTACAATTGCCTCCAACCACTGCTTCCTTCTTGGATTTAATATCCAAATCTCGTCCTATTAGTGAAATGTATTAAATGTATTGTTATAGTGCAGACCTATATGTTACCTCCCCAAATGTTCCATTAAAGTTTATGTTCCAGCGCTGCACAGCAGCAGCAGCACTGAGCTGAAGGGAATCATTTCTCTTAGTAACTTTTACCGCCTCTGAGTTCCGAAGAGCTGCTGCGCTGTGATTGGGGGAGAGAGGCGTGTTCGCGGCAGGAATGCAGCGCTCAGGTGGAGAGGGAGCGAGAAGGAGAGAGAGAGGGAGAGACCCGGACACACCGACACAACAGCAACAGCACTGTGGGCAAGTGGGACGCCGCCGGTGGCCCTCTGTGCTCCTGACAGGTCGTTTCTGCCACTCTGTGCGCACTTTGGCTCCGGCTGGACTGAGAGGAAGGTCAAAAAGAAAAGAGAAGAAACTGCCACTGGCGCTGCCTGCTGCTACAGCAGTGGACACAACCGCGCAGGACACAAGTGAAAAAAATCACCTGCCGGGAGGCAAAAGTAAATTGTTAAAACGGTTCTGGGACTAAATCTGACTTGTTTCTCATGTGGAAAATGTTCCACGTGGCTGATTGTTTATAAGAAACAGATAAAAAGAGTCTTCGTGTCAAGAGAAAAAACAGAAACTTTCTGCACCTGAGTGTCCAGTAGAAGTGGGTCTTTTTTTTTTTTTACACGCTGTTTGTAACTGATGTCATGTGTTTTGGGAAGTGCAACACAGCTGTTTGGATGGACAAGCGCTGCAGCTGAGAGAGAGAGAGAGAGAGAGACAACAATTCCTTTAAAGTGTTCCTTAAATAACGAGAAGAAGAGAACGAAGAAGCCTCCAGCAGACAGGGGGAAATGGATGGTACTGTTGGGTCTGAACTCCGTGTGTCGGCGCAGCCTGCAAATTGGATGCATCGTGCGTTTGAACCGTGACGATTTACATCATGATAGAGAATCCAAACTGCACCTGACCGCGAATGTAACATTACCTGAGCCCACTCCACAAGGATCTACGATGTCCTCAGTCCAGACGAGGTAAGACAAGGGGCTCTGAATGATCTCACTGATCAAGTTTTGCGTCTGCCTGCAGACATGAGAGCTGAATTAGTTTGATTTTCTAATAAGAGTCCAGCTTTGCTGGGAGGTGACAAATTCCATAGACGCTATGTGGAGCCTGTCTGTACTCTGATTGAGTTGCATTTCAAGAAGGAAAATATGTGGTGGCTTTAAATATTTACCTTGTCTTATTTTGCTTGCAAGGAGCTGCAAAGCCTTGAACATTTTTGCACTACATTGAAGGATGGGAGGTGATAAATTCCAGGGACAGTTGAGTTTTTCCCCCAGTTGGAGGCTATTTGTTTTGTGGTCTGATCCATTCCAAGAAGTTCAAGGAAAATCTGTGGTGTGCGGCATCTTTTCTCAGTTTTAGTGCATATTTGCAAAACATCTTTTCTCAGATGCCTTGTGTTTTGCTTTATTTGAATTCTGCACTGAAGAAACTTGACTTGAAGCTTCTTAGTTGATCCTGCAGTTGCCCGTGAAGCCTAGGGCAGAAGTCATATCCAGTCTGCTATAGGCTACTTCCTACCAGAGGGTGAGGTAATCCTCCTGCCATATCTGTGATATTACAACTCCTGACTCCACATTCCACACACCCTGATACTCTACCTTTATCTCCTAAATGTCACTGGCTATAAATACCCTGCTAATATTTTATCTAATCCTTACCCTGCAACAGAGAACACAAACACAGAGGAGTGCAGAGGGACTGAATCTTTGCAGCAGCTTCTCCAATAATATCTGTCTTTCAAATAGACCCGGTGTGATGTATTTGATGTAATGCATCAGGGGATAGGGGTAGGCTGCCTGTCGGTTGGACCGCTGTCAGCCAGACTGGTGTGCAGCAAGAGAAAGAGGAGGGAGAGAGAAAGAATTGGCTCAGGGCACATTTTCTGTGTCTCTGATAACTCTTTGGAGGAATGTTTGTTTGGGAAGGAGCTGTCAGACTCATGAACAGATTTAATCTACTTACCATGGAACACTGAGCATATAGCTTCAAAACGAGGACACTAATTTGGTGTAACATGCCATGATGTCACTCTTTTCTGTGGGGAGGAATTTCAATCCTTTTCTTTCCTGTGGGATTTAAACTTTAAGCACTAGAGAACGACATTAGTGTTTTAAAAGCGTGGCTCTTTGTAATTGATGTGTAATAAAAGCCAAAAAGTTATCCAAGTTTCAGTTTTCTTCTAATTAAAAAAAGATGTCCTTAAGTTGACAGAAGCAAAGCTGAGGCACAAGATTTTGCACTCAAAAGTCAATTTTTTCCAAATGCACACAGGCATGTACTGTAATGGCCCTCAGATGTATATAAAGCTCCTGATCCACAATGCAGATAGAAGGTAGTTTTGATTAGCCTACCTTTAACCTGGAGTCAAAGTTTCTGAAATTATGGTGCAATGTTGAGGCTGTGGGCACAACGTTAAAACCACTGACAGGTAAAGGGAATAACACTGGTTATCTTGTTACAGTGGCACTTGTCAAGTGATGGGATCTATTACCCAGCAAGTGAACAGTCAGTGCTTGCAGTTAAGAAAGCAAGAAAAAATGGGTGTAAGGATCCCAGAGACTTTGATGATGGCTAAATTAGAAAATTAGAGTAATGCCAAGAGCATAGGTCTGAGTGTTCCCAGTGTGCCACAGTTAGTAGCTTCAAAAAGCCATGCTCAGTGATGGGCATGGGGAGTGAAGGCTGGCCCACAAAAGAGCTTCTTATCTTCTATAGGACTTGTTCAAAATTTTAAGACTGGCTGTGATAGGAAGGTGTCAGAACAAAAAGTGCATCACACCTTGCAGTGTGTGAAACAAGCAGCAACCTCCAGGAAAAATTACGCCAACAACTGGACCAACAACTGCAGTTTCTCTAATGGCCACTGACTCCAAAAGTGAGTCAGTCCCTATACACTCCCATGTTAAATGCCAAACTTTATAGCATTAAGAAGCATGTTTACAGCCCAGTACAAAATGTGGTTTTGTAGCGGGGGTGATTTTTTTCAAACTCACCTGTTTGGATATTCATAAGGCTTAAAGTTGGAGAGCGGCTGTTTGCCAATAGACAGCTGTAGCTGAGCAGTGTCTGCTAGGCCTGCACAAATTCTAGTCACTGAACTGGACATCTCCACTGTGTTGATGCTTTTTGGAACATCTTTAATGGAAACATCTCACAAGTAATATGACCTGTTGTGTGGTGCACTGTCCAAGAAGTTTGTGTCTTAAATTTAGGGAGTGAAATTCTAGTGTTTTAGTGCTAATTAGCAGATATGTGTGTGCTTTGCACCCGTACAGTTTATAAAGCTATCCAGGTTTGCTAGCATTAGCTGATAATTTAGCACTCTACTCTCTCGTCCAAATATGGTCACTTCTGGCTCTAAAAAAAACCAACATTGCGGCAGTCAAATGTTAAGGTTTCAAAATGTGAAGTCCAGGAACCAAAGGGTGATGTTGCACTGGCTATGTCCATCTTTTATATACAGTCTCTGATATGAACCGGCAACTTGTCCACGGCCAAACACGCCTACAATAGACATGAGAGTGTTAGACCTGAACCGTGGAGCAATGGAAGAAGGTGTCCTGGTTTGATGAATCACATTTTCTTTTACATCATATGAGATACTTGCTTACTTGGGGAAGAAATGGCTGCTCTATGAAAGAAGGCAGGCCAGAGGAGTGAGTGTGATGCTCTGGGTAATCTTCTGCTGGCATTAATGTGGATGTAACTTTGAGTCCTCTGCAGGACTGTATAACAGCATCATGTGCTGGAGAAAAGGTGGATTCATGGAAACCCCTCGTTGCAACTTACAGGATTTAAAGGACCTGCTGTGAACATCTTTGTTCCTGATACCGCAGGACATCTTCAGAGTTATTGCGGAGTCCATGCCTTAATGGGTCAGAGCTGTTTTGGTGGGAAACCTACATGAGAGAGCAGATGGTTTTAATGTTGCAGCTGATTGGAGTAGTATTTCTCATTGTTGCCGCTAGGAATAAAATACTGCACCACAATTTACCAGTTACATCTGTAAATTATCCAGAGCCTTAATTTTAAACTCTTGGATTGGATGTTTCAGATCAAAATGCTTCCTGGGAGTTGTAATTAGGAATACATCAGTCAAAATGTCAGATTCAAATTCTGATACTGAAACCGATGATACAGATCATTTTTAAAGGTAAAATGGCCCATCGGACAAAAGTGGAAGGAAGGAAGGAAACCGCATTTTATTAAATTTATTTAAGTTCAGTATTATACAGACACTGATGAAGCATATTGAATTCTTTAGAATATGTTACTTATTAATCAAAGTACCAAATTTTCTAAAGGTTTGCTTTATACTGATGAGTCCCCCTGGAGAGTTTTATGTCCATGCAGGATGTGAAGTACTTTAGCTCTCAGTCACTTGTCTTTGCCTGCTCAGAAAATAAACGTTTTTTCCCCTGAACCCTGGGCAGCTGAAATAACTTCTCTCAATTTAAAACTCTGCAGAAATGCTGCACTACACAAATTTTCTCAATTTTACTTGATGATTACATCTTAGTTTTTAGATACATAATGCCCAAATGACCTAACTCAAGAATAACGGACTGAGCAAAATACAGTACTTTAAGTCACAAAATGCAGATAACTTGCTGAAAGAGGGCAGAGTACAGTCACGGCAACAAGATTATCTACATGATTATCTACAGTTTGGGAGACAGTCCAAAGTTATTTCTCTCACATGCAGCACACAACAGGAGTCTGAGCAAGAGACGGTCTCACTAGTGGAAATAATATTTTCGGTTTAGGCAAGGGTGCATCTTGAATAGAGTGTGCTGGAGGCAGGACAGAGGATGTCAACTCAGTTACCTGCTATATTCTCACGTGGGCACAACTGGACATCAAAAAGACTTTGTAGTAGGGAGCTGGCAGGGTGAAGACCGTTTCATGTCCAATCGTTGCATTCTCACGTGCACGTTTGTCAGTTAATGTCCAGAAAAGAGCCTTGTATGAAAACTAAAATGAAACACTCTGGTTTCACATTGACTGTATACTCTGGGGCATTATTCCAGCCACAGATTAGCAAACACTGTTTTTCTCAGTGTTGTCACTTTGGGAGGACAGGGATTGTTCCTCCTTTGGTACAAACAGTAAGTAGGAACAGTCACTGAGTGAAAGCAAGGAACTGAAATGCTGTTATTGCCCCAGCAACAACCTTTTGTAAAGTAAACTGCTGCCCTCCCTGTGCCTGAGTGTCTGGATCCTGGAAAGATTCCAGCCAATAAACCAGTCAAAGATTTATTAAGAAAACCTCATAAACTCCCATAACGTAAAGCCAGCACTTCCACAAGTCAGAGGAACAGAAGGCTAACAAATGGTACAAGGTGAAAAGCACTTTGGACATTTTTGAACAATGCCCCATTCTGCCACCACATCATATTCACATTTACACACTTTCCATGTTACTTTGAACCAGGTCCTGACTGGCTTATCTGCACTGACCCATGTTCTCTGTCAGAGAGAAAGATGAAGTCAGGCAGTCATTTCACAGATGGACACTTTCTAGTTTCAAGGTTCAGGCAGATAAGACTTTTCTCCTCTGTGCTTGTGTCTTTCTGAACTCAAGCTTTTACTTTACTCTTTGATGGCCTTACTTCCAGTGATGGAAATGTCATGTTTTTAACTTTCAGTGCATTTCTTTGTCTCTTAGCAGGATAAAATCTTGTGAAAGAATGTCGATATAAAATTTGATGGACGCATCGGCTTCATGCCAAGGAATAATTGATTTGGTTCTGGTAGTGATCCAAATCTTGGATTTCTGCTCTTGGATCATTAATGTTTTTAATCTATAATCAAAAATCTGATGGAGACAGAAACTTGACTTCCAACCCTGAGGACACGTTTGTGTGTTCAAGAAAACAATTTTTCTTTAGTGTTTTTGTTTCTCTCTTTTTTTTTTTTAAAGACAGGTTTCACTATTGATGTGGTAGAAGAAGGCAGAAGACATTTTGAAATGCCCATTAAAATGTAGTGGTTTTAGCCCATTTGTCATCATGTCTGTTATTATTTTTTTATCACATCAGTTGCGTGTATCTCTCCACATTTCTCATGTTGTGAGACCATGACTGTCAGTGACCTGAGCGGCTCTGCTTCAGTCAAAGTGGCTGTGAAAAGATAATCTCATAATCCCCGAGGTATGATGGCGTACCAAGTTTGTTCTCCATATCGTGGAAGGAGCAAGTGAAGTGAAGTCAAGTGAAGCAAAGCAAGCAAATCAAAGGGAAGGCACCATAGCTGAGTAAGAGACTGAGTCTAGACATTTTGGCAGCATCTATCTGTTATTATTTTGCAGTTAACCACAGTCCTCTCTGGGTAGTTTGTGCAAACAAACAATGGTGTTGGATTTCTTTTCTTTAAAATGTTTGACTGCTTCTTCAAGTGAAGCAGCTGCTGAGCCATAAAGACTTTCGACTCGTTTTCAGAGGCTCGTGTTGTTAATGCGTGCTGACCGAAGCCACCAAGCACTCGATTGATGCTGCCTTTTTCATAGTCAGCACAGATCCAGAGATCAGACAGAACATCTGGTTGTTTCATTTCACTCAAAAGCGTGCTCCACATAAGCTTCAGACCCTCCACCAGTCATTCCTGGGTCACTAAATCTCTGGGTGGGTCAAAGGTCAAGTCTTGCCTCTGGTTGGAAGACGTGCTGCTTTTCCAAACTTGGTGGGTGTGCAGATATTTGTAGGTCACCATACAGAAACACTTAGACCAGGATCTCACACAGAGAATTTGAAGGAGCAGAGATGTTGAATTTA
>VUQI01008342.1:13756-26499 GCA_015106735.1 Paratilapia polleni | reverse complement strand
CAGCAAAGCAGCCCCAGACCATCACACTACCACCACCACGTTTGACTGTTGGTATGATGCTCTTTTTATGAAATGCTGTGTTAGTTTTACACCAGATGTAACAGGACGCAAACCTTCTAAAAAGTTCAACTTTTGTCTCATCAGTCCACAGAATATTTTCCCAGAAGTCTTGGGGATCATCAAGATGTTTTTTGGCAAACGTGAGACGAGCCTTTATGGTCTTTTTGTCAGCAGTGGTTTTCTCCTTGGAACTTTCCCATGGATGCCATTTTTGCCCAGTCTCTTTCTTATTGCTGAATCATGAACTCTGACCTTAACTGAGGCAGGTGAGGCCTGCAGTTCTTTAGATGCTGATCTGGGTTCTTTTGTGACCTCCTGGATGAGTTGTCGATGCGCTCTTGGAGTAATTTTGGTAGACCGGCCACTCCTGGGAAGGTTCACCACTGTTCCAAGTTTTCTCCATTTGTGGATAATGGCTCTCACCGTGGTTCACTGGAGTCCCAAAGCCTAAGAAATGGGTTTGTAACCCTTTATCTTTTTTCCCTTAACAAATAAAATCATAATTTAAAAACTGCATTTTGTGTTTACTTGTGTTATCTTTGTCTAATATTTAAATTTGTTTGATGATCTGAAGCATTTAAGTGTGACAAACATGCAAAAAAATAAGCAATCAGGAAGGGGGCAAACACTTTTTCACACCACTGTATTAGATGTTTATTTCTTACTCCTCAGAGAAATGTGTTTTTGTCTGTGTTTTTCTCTGATTAATGTTCATTTAATTGCAAACATGCATGCAGGGATTTGAACTCACTGTTTGAGCCTTTTTTTTTAAATTTATTTTTAGACTGTTATTTTCTTGTTTTTTCTCACTGTTTTAGTTTTTTATGTTGCTTGTGTGGACTTTGCTCACTAATCCTATCCCAACCCCTATTTTGTTGTACTATTTTGCTTTAATCAAAGGCTCAAAGTCAACTGCCTGTGGTACCCCTGATCATATTTTAGTCAGGTGAGTTTAAAAAAGCATCTAACACATTTCCAGATTTACGATTTATGGCAGATCCGGGATTGATGTATGTGGTAACAGTCTCAAGCTCATCGTTTTAACTTGAAGGACACTTTTGTGTAAATGGAGATGTTTGTTGGTGAACACAAGCATACTGACCTTCATTTCTGATTTACTGTTTTTTTCAGTGGGGACTTTGAAGCTGCAAAGGTGAAACCAAGACCAGGTAATTTTTTGATCCTTTAGCAATGCTCAATCCCTAGTTTTTTATGAGTAGACTACACCAACAAATCAACCCAATGAGCCTTTTAAAATGTGGCTGTATTGCTTTCTTTAACCCTTGTCAGTCAGTGTGTTTGTTTTTGCTCTAACCTCAGTGTCAGCAGGAATCTGCGTCTCCCAGAAGAAGCTTCGGCAGATTGATGATCCCATCCAGAGGCTCCTTGTGCAGCTGCACAAAATCATCTTCATCACTCAAGTAAAGTCATAAAGAAATTTTTGTTGAGTCTCATGAGTCAAGATGAGAGCTGCAGTCACATAAAAGCCCTGTTAGTTGGACTATTTGGTCCAGCTGTTTTTTATTGTCATTCGAGGTCAGCCCAGGAGATGTTTTCTGTCTGACAGCAGTGGTTACATTTGTATGTGTTGGTAATAACCTGTATGTATGTAATTTCCAGCTCCCACCAGCTCCAAACCACAACATCAAACGGCGCCTTGTTGAAAGATTTAAAAAGTCCCTCTTCCACTTTGGCAGCGATCCATACAACCTGAAAGTGGAGCTCAGCAAGGTTTGAACTGTCGACTCACAATTCAGAAGTACTTGAAATTACTGCACTATGGCTGCCCTTTTGTTAAATTGCTGTTTTTCTTCACAGTGTAGGAGTGCTCAGTTATCCCAGCAATCATAGTCATGATTATTTTGGCCATTTTTTGTGATCACAGTAAATCAACCCAGTTACTCACTGAATCTGGAAACATTAAATATATACTGAACTAAAGAAAAACTGTGGATTTCCTTGAATTTGAGTTCCACCAGAAAATAAAGTGAACTATAGTAAGCAGACCGCCGTTTTTAGGGAAGGGCAAAATGCACCACTATAATAATAAGTCTTAGACGAACCCAATCAAGACAGTAACAACGGCGGGGAACGTAACAATAAAAATAAACCAGGAAGTAAATAGAAAGATGGAGGCAACCCATGGAAACAAAGAAGATGCAAACTGTGGAAACATAGAAGGCACGTGGAAAAGGAAAAGACTCAGGAGCATGAGGCCAATTTCAAAAACTAAGATTTCAACAGAAATCCCAGCATCCACACAAAGACCATGACTGAATATGTGGGCTACATTTACTCTAACTACTTCAGTAAAAGCACAGAGACATGGATGGAAAACATTTACTAGATTTCTTGAACGCAGCTCTGTGAAGGAATGCTTTTATGTTGCAGTTACACCACTTTTACACCAAGATCAGAACATCACACAAAGCCAGCATTGTTTCTCTCTGTAGTGCACCCCATGCTCCTCGATGGATGCAGTTTATGAGTTTGTTCCATGTGTGCTGTCCTCCAGAACACATTTAATATACCAACCACAGAGGCTGCTGTAAGCTATTTTCAAGCCTCACCTGAGATTCTGTCATTTGACTTCACAGGTGAAGAGTTTCATAACAGATCTACAGCAATGCTTAAATCTACGTTTAAACCCTGTCGAAAACATGTTCCTGCCTGAATTTTAATTGAGCTACTGAACCTATGGCAAAAATACTTTCATTATTACATCAGAGCTCACCTGTCTGTCCCTGTGCTGCTGACATGATTAATGAGAAATAAAAAAGTTAAACAAGCAATGGCTAAGTTACCTCATAAACAATGTTTATGTCTTGTAATAACTTTGCTCTCAATCCGCTCATGGATGATATTAAATAGTAAACATTTCTCCCTCTAATTACAGAGAAGATTAATGTTTAGCCTGAGTACAGAACATTTTTATTAGCCTGGCTCAGCTTACACTGTAAACCCTTTTCTGTAAGGATCTGATGACTTAAGACATTTTTTGGACTTGGAATATAAGCAAAAGGGGTTATTCATTACTTTTTTCATCATTATTATAGTTGAATGAACTGAAAGGAAAGGCTGTGTATGGTAAGAGTTGTTTAAAATACTATTCATACAGTAGTTTCCTAGTGATGACAGAAAATTGCATGTTTTGAAAACCCGAATGTCGGAAACCAAAATATTTTTATTTACAAAAGACAAAGAAAACCTTGGTAATACTTTATATTAGGCTATAGCCTATTGGCTCTTTATTAGTCATTATCAAACACTCATTGATTCCAAGAACATGCTCTAAAACTATTAACTAAGCCATTAACTAAGAGTTTTCCATCAATGACTTCCTAATTACTTATTATTGATAGTTAGTAAGAAAGATTTTTGATCTTAATATACTCTGTTCAGTATGGGCCTCATACAGTGGTAGCCTTAATAAGAACTTCTGCTCTTATGTGATGTTTGCTCGTAACTATTTATTATTTGGTAGAAGAATAAATTCAACAGAAGTAGATTAACTTCAGAGACATTCAAACATATCTCATTAAAGAGCCATTAAACTATACACACTAAAATGAGGGCATTAACACCCACCTTAAAAAGTTTGTGAAATCATGAAAAATACAAGAGCAATAAATAAAATAAGAAGACCCGTGCAGGTTTACAAATCTTGAACTGTACAGAAAAAGTTGAATTTTCAAAACGCTCCCCTTTATGGTATTAATGAACTGCAATGTGTATTTATTCCAAAATGCAGGAATTACCTTTCACAAGTAATGACACAAAAACAACTTATTATTGATGGAAAACTCATGTTTAATGGTCTGATAGTTGTAGGACATGGTCATGGTGAATAAGGCATTAATAAGTGCTTTATAGTGGCTAGCAAAGTGCCAAAAAGCTACTAACGTGCATGCTAATAAGCAGCTAGTTAATGGTTAATATGTGTAGCTGAATATAAAGTGTTGTCAAGCATTAAATTCTCACATTTAAGGAGCTATAAGTAGAGGGATGATTTGAGAGCAGGGTGCTTTGAAAAGAAGATAAGCTGTGTTAATTATTGCTTCATTGATCAATCAGTTAGTTGGCTGACAAGATGTCAATCAGCTGTGAACTGTCTAAACGGTTGTCTTTGGAGTTATAATAATAATCCATGCCATGTATTGTCATTACGAACTGTCTTTTTTTTTTGCATAAAGCTGATAATTTACTTTAGTCCCACAAGTCATTGTACAGGAAATCTTTTACATAAAAAAGATTCCAGCTGTTTTTTGTGCTGGTATACCTGCTAAATTTCGTGCAAGAATCACATTTGTGAGATAAATCAGGTAAAACCTGACAGTGTTTGGCTGGTCACTAAAACTGGAAATCCTCCATTTCTTGGCTTTCAGCTCCTCCAGGCGTCCCCAGAGTTGATGGAGTTTGGTTCAACCGGTTCAGATTGGTGGTCTCTGATCCACCACTTCACAGGGGACGTCCATACTGCTGAAAGCACAGGTAGAGCTATCGTTGCCCAGCTTCACCATGTTTATTTATTCATATTTATTCTCGGTTCGATTACCACTGATGGTTTAAAAAAAAAAAAAAAAAAGAAGAAGAAGAAAAGTTATGTTTATTCTCTTCTTTGTTTTGACAGTTGATGGGAATCTCAGAGATGGAGTTACATATCAGCAGATGCAGGTTGGTGTCTCAGGAGAAACTCAGGAATCTTTATTGAATTCTCACTGCAATACTTTAATGATTTTCGTGTGTTCATTAAAGGAATAGTTTTGAGAGAACTGTACTTGGGTATTTTTGTTTATTAACCGGGATTACATGAATAGTTTGAGTCTGTTAATAATGAGACTCCAGTGAGGAGAAGGTCCTCTCATTTTAGCACTGATTGGATGCAGTGGAAAACAGCTAGCTGCAATAAGCAGTTTGGCACATAACCCTCTGTAAAACTACAACTTGCCATTTTTGTTCATATGTCTGTTAAAGAGTTAAACCTGTGGTTGTAAAAATGTCGGACAGGTCCTCCTGGTGAGGCGTAGTGCCGCTGCAGGTGGGATGCTGGACAACCACGAAAACGCATCTTAGTAAAACTAAGTGACTGTGATTTATGTAGAGACTGTAGGTGTTTATTTGCTGATGCTATAGTGCTAAATATTATGTCACTAACATTCAAGTTGGGTAATTTTTTTATTTCTAGTAATTTATACAAATTGTGTGTTGTGGGGCTTTAAATGTGGTTCGACGCCATACCAGAAAAAGGATGGAAAGGAGGAAAGTTTTAGAATCACTGGTTTAAACATCCAAGTTATGAAGCTTTAATTTGTGAGCTTTAGCTTCCTTTCAAGATTTCCTTCTGTTTCTATTCTTTATACTAAACTAAGCTGGACTTTAATTGGCTACTGGTTGTAGCTTAATATTACCCTAAAGATGAGATATTTCCATCGATTTTGGTTATTAAAAACAAAGTAAACCAAGAATAAAAATACATTTCTCATTTAAGTTCATGATTTTAAAAACTTTATTATTTTGTAACAGTGGGTCTCTTAGTTTAATGTTATCCTAAAGATGAGATATTTCTATAGATTTTGGCAGTGAAAAAAAAAATCAGTGAATATATCCATTAATAAATCCTAAATTTTAACCTTCTGAAACCCTGCATCCTCATGTAGGCACATTACATTTGGCTTTTCTGCACCTTACACTTCATTCTGACTTGTTTCATCTGATGCAACTTAAACAAGAGCTCGGGTCTCTGGCGGCTGAATTTTATAACTGCAGGTGTCTACTTTGATTCCTCCTGCAGGATCATGTATCCAATTGGAACAAAATGATTTAATTTTCACTCGATGACCATATTGAACTTCTCTCTGCTGCCACTGATGTGATGCCTGTTCAAATGTTTTCAGGGTATCATTGAGGAGCTCCTTGACGAGAACAGCTACTACGAATCAACACACAGCAGGTAAACTGGAGATGCTGTATTTAACTGAAACATTGGACTCCTAAAATTCAGCCCTCGTGCTTTATTTAAAACCTGTTTTGTGGTTACAAGTTCTAAGACCAGTATTTTCATAGCGAACCCATAAGGTATTTTATTTTGACAGTAATAACTTTGTTTCAGTACTTGAAAAATAAAAATGACCTGTTATGCTGATTTCCAACTCTATATTTTTGTTTGCATTATACTAGAGTAGCCTTTCATGATTCACAGTTCAAAATAACTCTTGTTTATCTTATGCCTGGTGTTGATGCAGCCCTCAGTTCATCCTGTGTCTGAAACAAGCAGTTTTAGCTCCTCCCCCTTTAAGCCAACTTTCTTTTGATTGGCTGCCCCTCTCAAGCAGAAAGTTGGAACAGCAGGTGGGTGGGGCTTCTGTGTTTACATCCTGAGCTGCGTGTCTGAGATGACCATATTAGTGACATCCTCTCCTTTTTTCATCATACAGAGGCAGGAAAAAACTGCCTGAATCTGAGTGTTTCAAGCAGTCTGAAGCCTGAGCTTTTTGCTCATAGGTATTACTTGTACATACACTCTCCTTGTTATTGGATACTTTAGTCATGTTCAATATGAGCATCCACCATTGTAAGAGTATAAATATGACAGAATATAGTGTATATGGCAGAAAATGAGGAAAAGATTTCAGACTCTTTTGCTATTTTTTATACCAAGCTGAGATAAGCTGTTAAAAAATGCAAATCTGATTGAACCTAATTAAAAATGACGTTCAGATACAAATTAATGTTTTTCTTTCGTTTCTTTTCAGGCTCACAAAAAAAGAGACGACCAAGAAAAGAAGTAATGACCATCTTCACTCATCCTGAAAAAGTCACCTGGAGAAATTTCACTTTAAATTTTTTTTGGAGAAGAACAAGTTCACAGTTACATTGTATGGCTGCTTGAAATCTAATGTTTAATGTTTTTTTAATCTAAACTTTACTCTCAACCCTCGTTATACACAATATATTTTTATTTAACATATAAAAGTATAAAAGCTGGAAGTACATGTATGCATTTGTTTGCACATAAACAAGGTTACTTTGACATGTTACCATAGTGGTTATTTTCATGTTACCACACACCTCTGTTGCTCTCAGGCATTATTGTTGTCTGTTTTGCTATAAATGTGATGTGACTGTGTGAATCTCCAAAGATATATTAATGTATATGTATATGTAATTAAGATTGAGACTTACTGTTATTCATTTCTATCAGTTCAGGATCAAAATTTAAAACTTGTTTTTTGCAGCACTTTATATTCATGCAGCATGTCACAGCATGTGTTTTTCAAGTGGCTGCAAGCCACAGCTGCCTTGTTTGCTTTCAAAGAGCTGATAAGAAGCAGAGCTTTAACCTTAATTCAACATATCACAGTGTCTGACTGCATTTGAAAGAGAAGAAAATCAGGTCACTGCACTGTATTAACAGGCACTCCAAAGTACACCATTTTCAATATGATGGGCATCTGAAACAAGACTGACAGCTGAAAATAAGCTTTCTTGTGCACTTTGATTCAGTGTAATCATTATAAAACTATTTTAAAATGACTCTTTACTAATAAACACTATTTAATTCAGTAAATGTCCACTTATCATGTTTTAATATTACTATAAACGTGTATTCATTTGATGCGCTGTGTGGGACGTCGATGTTGAACTTAAGGTAAGTGATATAGTGAGGTGATTAATATTTAGTCCAGGTTTGGTATTGAACAGATGATTGGTGGTAGAAGAAGTGTTCAGATATTTTAACAAAATAAAAGTACAAAAATATACAGTCAATAAATAAAGATCTGTACTAAAAAGAAAATTAAGCAATATGTACTTGAACAAAATTAAAAGTACTTGTTCTGTAGGAAAATTAACTATGATCCCAACAACAAAGCAATATTTGTTGGAAACACTGGTTTAATCTCTAAGACTGTTGTATTTAAAATTATGATCACTTCTCAAGTAATATTTTAATCTGAAAAGTAACAAGTACAGCTGTCAGATAAATATAGTGAGTACAAAGCAAAATTTCTCTCTCTAAAATATAGTGAGTGCAAGCAGAAAGTAGCATTAAGTGGAAAAGTGTTTAAAGTACTTTCCACCACTGATAATGACGGAGGTTCATGTGCAAAAAGATAACAGGAGGCTCAGGAAGGAGTCACTGTCATGGAGACACAATAAGTTTGACTGAAACAGAGTCAGCATTTAATTGTTAATTACACAATTTCAGTTTCATTTAATTTCCCATACACATAAATCATAATGAGGCTGCAGATGTGCTGACAATGTCCGATTGATACAAGTTTATTCATTAGAATAAAAGCCCACTGAGATGAATCATCTCGTTTTTGAGGTGTTCCTAACATAAAATGCAAACAAATGAAAACATAGACCCTAAAGTAAAAGGAAAGACAAAAACAAACAAGAAGAAAAAAAAATCAACACACACACAAACTGGGATAATCAATACACAAAGAAAAGGGAAATAAGTACATTAGTGAACTTGTTCTGAAATTACCTGGTTATACACAGGACTTTTTCCATTTTAGCAAAGTGATGAAATATGTGACACAGAAGTCTCTAATGTTGTTCCTTACTCTATAAATCTTGGATCCACTTAGAGTAGGTCATCACACAAAACTTGTGCTGCTGTGTGGAGTTCCTTAAAAGATCAAAAGGGGGCAGTATGAGCCTAGCTTTAGAGAGAACATGATGTGACCTCAAACAACCTCACAGCTTCATGAAATGAAACTTCAAGCAGAAAAAGAAAAACAATCCTCGGCGGAAACATGAAACAGCAGCATGAAATTTAATTCACAAGACTTTAATAGCACAAAGAAAAGCATATGAAATGTGATCTCTTTAGTGATATAACAAATTAATGCAACATGTAAAATGATTGTATGCATACACAGTAGTCTTACTGTGATATTTGGGATGTGGACATGAAAATGAGTAAAATTACTTTTTGTTCCATCTTGGATAATTTGGAACTTATTACACAGAAACGTCAAGATATAGAAAATGTTGGCACAATTAAAATAGGCACATGTGAGTTCTTACAGTACACAGGATGCTTACTCAGATGCTTACAACAAGCCAGTTAAAGGAAGTCTGTATATCTTTAATGTAAAATAATCAGTTCAATTTCTAATTTGTTATAGTTTGTTACAATCTGTTACCATTTGTGTGGCTTTATGTTTGCTCAAATATCAGATGCTGTGATGATGTCTGGTTTACATGTCACTGTAATGCCCACGGTACACTGTGTGTGTAGAAAAAGTTCGTCATGACTTTCAGACTGGCAAATTCATTCAGCCATGCTAGCAGCTAAGTCTTTTAAGCTAAATGCTAACAGCAGCATGCTAACACACTCACAGAAGGCTAACATTATTCACATGCTGATGGGAATGTCATTAGTTTTGCAGGTTTTTGGCCATTAAAGGGGACTATTATGCTCACTTTCAGCTCAATGCTTTAATTCTTGCACTCTACTAAAGTACCTTTGCATGATTCACACTTCAAAATAATCCTTATTTATCTTATACTGGCCCCTCAGTTCATGCACCACCTGAAACAAGCAGTTTTAGCTCCCTTCCCTCTTTCGTTAAGCCAGCTTTATTCTGATTGGCTGCCCCTCGCAAAACAAAGCTTCTGTGCTCACAGCCGGAGCCGTTTGCCTGAGATGACCATATTGGGGATATCCTCTCTCTTTGACATCATGCAGAGCAAAGAATAGAAAAAACAACAAAATATTTGTATTTAGAGCACTCTGAAGTATCAACGTTTGGCTCAGAGCTCATTATTTTAACATTTTGGTCATCTTTAATATAAGCATCCACCACTGTACCACTGTAAGAGTATAGATATGACAGGAAATAAGGACAAGCATAATAAGTCCTCTTTAATTATTGGACAAAAATATTTTTCACCTGATAATGGCGCTACAGAGAAACTTAAGGAGAGTGGTGGACCAGCAGATCAACACTGTGCCACAGCGCAATCATGGCTAAAAAAAATAGAAAATGTTTTTGCACAATCTTCACAAAGCAACCAAAGTGTCTTTTGAGTATTAAAACAATAATAACAATAATATGCTTTATGATAATGTGGAATAACATTTTTCCATTTAGAAAGTGAAAGATGGTATGAAGTTGTATATTATCATTAGCTTACTAGTGTAATAAATGTGTCCTCCTGTAAAACAGTCCAGCAGATTTCACCACAGCTGCTCCACAAAGAGTTTCAACATCCACACAAACAATGCTATGTTTAATATCCTTATTTATTACCTGTAATCCCTCATTTTCTACTGTATATCAACACAGACACATTAGTTTGTTAAAGCCAATTATGAACATTCACCCTCATGGGGGAAAAAACTTTGCACTTCCCTTTGTTTTTACCCAAATGGAGTTTGACATAAAATCTAAAGATCAATTCCTTATGTTTACTATCTTACTATAACTAATGCTAAATGTGTTTTTAAATGAGGTAAAAATTAATCCATGTGATATCTCATGCAAATATAAATACAGTAAAAACCAGAAACAGTAAAGAAAAGGCTGAGAGTGATTCTCAGAGGTTAGAAAAATGGAGATTAAAACATTACTGCATCTTCCTTTGAAGCAGGATTTGAGTTTACAGAAATACTGGTTAATGTGTGATATGAATCTCTTCTTTAAACATGGAGTCACATCTGCAGATCGAGCTCTGACCTCTGGACGACAACTGAGGTAAGACGCTAGTCACCCTCTGAACTTGTACTTGTGAGTGATTTCCCTCAGAGGAAAGAAAAGTTCTTTGAGCAGCTTCAGAGCAGGAAACCCGCAGAGTTCATGTGCTGTGAGGAGACGGTGTGAGTTTGCTGACTGGTGACTGACTTCTGGTGTTTCTCCAGGTTCTGCAGATCCTCCAGCATCTCCTCGATCAGTGGAGGCATGGAGCCCGGGATCTCCATCTTCAGTGTCACCACTCGCTCAGCTCCTGTAGACATGGTAACAAAGCATGTGTAAAGCCTTATTCGCAGGGAGATTTCATGTGACTTAGATAAGCAAAGTCTGTGTTTTACCTGAATTTACCACCACCAGCTTAAGGTTAATATTAATAGGTTGCCACATAATAACAGCACCTCACACCATTTTATCTATTTCATATCATATTGTCAAAGGGAGAAGAAAGGTGTGAAGAAAACAAAAAATCATGCAAAAACAAGGAGACTCAAGTCACCAAGATGCTAATACTCATGGGACTGACATGATCACAAGACCGCTGTGTTTGGCTCAATATAGTAGATATACTTTACAAATTATGAGCATTTGCGTGGGGTTAAGATTACAGATGACCTTCACAATTATTACAAATGGCTAGAGGTCCCCAAGAATCCTATGCAAATATGGCTTAACACATGTTTTAAAACCACCTCCCACTGTACATTTTCACAGATACTGACCCCAAATATCTCAAGAAATTAAACATTTTGCACCAAAACCTGTTGACTAAACACTCAGTGCACCTGAACTCAGACTTCAGTCCTATTTCAAAGGGTATTAGTTTAATCTAGTACTTAGTAATAACTGTGGAGGTCTTCTCTGTTCTTCATCCTTATCTGCCATATAAGTACTTTGTAAAGAAAAAAATTCCTTCTCAAAGTCAAGTGTTTGTATTGTAGCCTCCTACTTTTTTGCCAATGACAAATACCACACATATTATAATTAAAAAAACTAAAACAAAACACTAAAAACCATAAAAACTAAGCTACACCTAAATATTCTTAACAGATAAAACTTGAAAATAAATAAGTAAACTTGCTGGAAACTGAACCAAAAAACAAAAATTTAAAAACTGATGAAAAATTTTGTTTTTTTTTTATCTGTATTTAATGAGTCTATGTAGGCATTTACAAAGAGAAGTTTGGACAACATTCATAGAAAAAGCAAGAACCTAACTACCAGAAAAGCCAAACCTCAGAGGAGGATGAAATGCATAACATGCCTGGCAGCACATTTAGGCATCTGCTGTCTTTCAAAAGGCTCAACTGTTTTTATGTGGCAGCCTATTAATAGTAACAGGAGACTCTGAGAGGCTAAAGGAATGCTGTGCAGAAATATTAAAGCATTTTGGGAAAGGGAAGATTTGGGAAGATTTGGGAAGGAAATTCCACTAGAACCAAAGTTATTTCTAAGTGGTTTGTATCCAGAGGAATTAAACAGAAAAAAAAACCACATTAATAATTTTCAGTTTTGTAAAAGTCAAAAAGCTAATAGCATTGATTTGAAAAACAAAACAAAGCTCACAGACCAAATGCTCCACACTGGATAAGACAAATTATGTCAAACCTTACAACAGAAAAAATAACGCCGATATCAAAGGACTAACAAAAGAACATTTCAAAATGTTTGGGGCCCTTTTTTTAACTAAATGGAAGATTTGTGCCAGTCAGAATTTTTGTTTGTTGTGAAGCATGCAGTTTTTGTTTTGTTAATTTAATTTAAATGACAGAAGAGGTTTTGAGTGAATTTGCTTTTATTTTGTTTTCCCTGCTTGCTCTAAGACTTTTTTTGATAATGTGGATTGCTGTATGTTGAATGGAGGAACAATTTGCTTTCTTTTTGTTTTTGGTTGGTATCTTTTTGTTTGTCTTACCAAAATTGGTAAAAAAAAAAAAAAAAAGATTTTTAAAAAAAATATATATTTTTTTCTATTTT
>VUQI01008342.1:0-13736 GCA_015106735.1 Paratilapia polleni | reverse complement strand
AACAAAAATTGGTAAAAAAAAAAAAAAAAGGATGCTCATGAAAAAAATATAGACTTTGCTCATCTTTACTCATTACTTTTTATGTTTTGCTAGCACATAAAATGCTGCAGTAAAGATAAGTCCAAAACGGAAGTCAGTCTTGTGGCTATAAGCTGTAACAAAGGATAATCTATTTATTGAAATACTTAGCAGTGGCCAGGCAGGCTGCCAATTTCTGACCTTTAGCACTGATGCTACGCAGGTCGGTGATCTTCATGAGGGCCTTGGGGAACATGAGGGGCATGCTGGGCCGCCGCTTACGGGAATAGATCTTAAGGGCCTCCAGCAGCGGCTCCTGCAGGACTTCTACCTTAGACGGCTCCTCCAGGTCTTCCCGGTCTGCTCAAGACAGATAACAAACATTAAATTTCAACAATTCAAACATTTTCTTTCCAGAAGTAGAGTTGTTGATGTCACATTACTACAGTTTTTAAAGACTGTACAGATTTAGTACCTCCAGAGACGAGACAGATGGCACTGAGGAGCCCGCTTTCCGTGTCGTCCATCTCCAGCGGCAGCAGCTGCCCGGCAAAAGTAAAAACCTGATCTGTCAGCGGTCCAAATCCTGCGTTGTGGATCTGAGTGCGGGTCAGGGTCAAGCCATCAGAGAAGGTCATGGTGTCCTGGTCAGGAGTGTAGCGAGTGCAAATCCTCAGAATCTGGAAGAAAAGTTGATAAGGTAATAAACACATATGATTCAATACTTTATGAATACATTGCATAATAGTTTAGAAAGAAGAATTCTTCCTGTTTTTAACTCTCAGGCTTTTCCAGATTTTTTTTTACCATTTCTTTTTGACTGTATGACATCCATATAGGTAATTAGCAGGCCACTCTAAACATCAGTCCAACTCTGGGTCATTTAAACTTTAATTCATGTTAATTATTGTGTCCTGTGCCTGATGAATTGCTAGAATACAAATATTAAACAGTAATATATATTTAGGAAAGCTGACATTACCCAACACACTGGTGCTCAATACAGTGCAGCAGATTCTAGATGCCAAGAAAGAAGAAATAAATATGAAAACCAAACCAGGAAAATAAAATTCCCAGAATGATTCATTGGGGGAAAATTTATAAAGAGCTTTTGATGGACTTCCCGCAGAGATTGTGAGAATGCGGGTAAATTATCAGGCTGAGAAGGCAATGATGACAGACTTGGCAGCGAATGATGGAGGATACATGACAAGAAAACATGTAACACTCTCTGCCTGAGGGCTGCTGTCTGTCAGTTTGTCTTTGGCACGAATGTCGACAGACAACATGAGTCAAGATCTACCAAAGGGATTAATCGCAGTATGAGCTGTACATGAGAGTGTTTGTGTTGTTTTAGGTCATTTACCTGAAACAAAATGCAATACTGTATTTAATGAAAAAAAATACATACATCAGGATGTCACAAATCAACTTTATGAGGGCCAAACCACAAATCATAATGTAAAAAACTTGTTTTGGGATGGACCTACCAGGATGTCGAGGCAGGCAGCTTTGAGTAGAGTGATCTGGTCAGCGATGGTCAGGCCGGTGAAGCCCGGCACTCGCTTGGCGAACTCCACTACCTTGATGATGCACTTGGTGGCGAGCTCGCTGAACTTGTCCCACAGCCCGAGATCCAGCTGGATCCTGTGGTCTGAGCTGGAGTTCTAGACGGTGGAGAAAACATAAAGAAGGTCTGTCAGGTGTTTGGATCCATCTTGGAGGAAGATGACTTAAAGACGTGATGCTATTATTAACTGAGGTCAAAACATATTGTTTCAGTGGTGTGATAATGTCTTTTTAAAATCTTTCTGCATGTGACTAAACTAGCACACAATAACCATCGAATTTTGAAAACAATAAAAGCATCCACGATGTTTATGTTGCCCTGTATTATTTCATTTATTTCATCTTTTGAAAACTTGAGGCCAGCAAAAAGAGCAGTAAACAAAACACTGATCTATTGTCACAAACAGGAACCTATTTACAGATTTAAAATCAATAAAAACCTTTCCAGTGACCTCAAATAGTCCAATGTTCAGCCTTTTTTATCTCTATTTTGTTTGTGTCTGAGTTTGCTGAGTCTGCTAAATGCTTCACTGTGTATACAAGCTATTTGATAACCTTATCTGTTTGCTGCTTGTTGTTGGGCTGGAAGCAGAGTTTATAAGATCCCTGAGAGCAAACCTAAAACAGTAAAACTGTGCACTATAAAACCAAATGATGTCACTGTTAATATGAAAATAACTCCTTTCAAAAGACACAGCCATCAATGTTATTAGCCAAAGAATTTCTGTTATCACTGTAACGATGGAGTGCATACTTTTCGATTTATGTGCAATGTCAGTGGAGCAAACTAAAAAACATCAATTCGCTTCAAGTTAATTTGCAGGAATTAAAAAAAATAGAGGCCAAAGACACTGACAAAGGTGTCTGTAACTAATTTTAAAAATCTTCAAGGCCATTAAGTTTTAAAACAGGGAAGCACAAATATGCTAACACTGAGTTCTTCACTGAGAATATTACATAAGAGCACTTTTAAAATATTAAAAGAAAGCAGTAATGGTGAAAGATATATTTAACTGTTATGCTAAATATTTCAGATATGCTGAGCCATTTAATGTAGGCAATTAGAAATAGCCACTAATTATAAGAATCACAGCATGTTGATTATCTCCATCAACATAACTTCGAGTTATTATCTTTAAAAAGCAGAACGTGTGTCACTCCGTATGTCATTCCTGTTATATTTCCTGTTCTGACTCATACTTCCAGGCATTGCTCACTTATGCTTACTTGCCAAACCATATTTATGTAATATAAACTACATTCATAAATTTCTGTGAAAGGGCAGTGCTGATTACATAAGCTCGATTACTGTAATGCTATTTACTGTTACTGGAAAGTGTTTGTCATGATGGTACATTTTCATTTTGTTATGAATGTCTTTATGTGACCCACATGCTGTCGTTCTTGTGTTTCTTCTTATATATATATATATTTTTCTTCTAACAGAACAAAACAGTTAAATGTGTGTGTTCACCAACAGATCTGAGCGAAAAGAGAGTTTCCAGAGCTTCCAGGGCTCTAGACATGCAATGTGTTTTTTTTCCACTGTAGATTTATATTAGTTTTTCTCTGTTTTTGACTCTAAGAAAGAAAGAAATGCTTTAACATACATGTTAATAAAACAAAACATGGAATTTTAAAGGGCACTGTACATAGATCCACAGAAATAGGGTTACAATAAAAGTACATTTCTGTCTAATTATTGGAGATAACTATATGTTAGAGGTAGCTAACGATAAGTTAACCATATGTACCTTTTTTAAGGGCCAAAAAAGTTGTATGTTCCCAAATAGTAAAAGGTACATGTTTGCACCTTTTTTCCCACCTAGATTTAATGTGCAGTAGCAGGAGAATCTGTGTTTGGTGTTATTACATTCTAACAAGTTTTATTCTGTATATTTTTTGTATATTGACAGCACAGAAGTTGTTGTTGCCTCACAGCAGGAATGCTCTGGGTTTGAACTTTCTTGAGTCTTTGTTCTCCTTGTGTGTGGTGGATTTTCTCTGGGTGCACCTGTTTATCCACAGTCTACAGACATGCACGTTAGGTGAACTGGTGATTCTAAATGGGCTTAAGGTGCAGATATGAGATTAAGGTTTGAGTTGTCAGTAAGATTAGAAAGGTGTTATAATTTTAATAAAATAAATGTGTACCTAGTTTTGCACCTTTTTCAAAACTAGATTTTTGTACTCTTAGATTAAGGTTCAAAATTTTCACCAGATATTCAGGAGTGGTCTCTTCTAAGGTACTGCCAGTACCCTTTGTACCACTAAAGGTAGAATAAGGTACTTACTACACAGTTCAAATATAAATTAAGGCTAACTAACTCCAGTAATTCTCAGGGTTATCTGGAGCACTTCTTTCAAGTCCCATATGTTTGTTTTTATTAACTGGACCCCTTCTGGACCCATAGTATTTATCTTGTTTGATAAAGGCTTAGTTGTAACAAATTTTATGGTGATCTGTGGTACAGGCAACGACTACCATACGTAAACTTGATGCCATTAGTAAATATACAGTTTTCAGCGATAAAAGTATCAATTTTGAGCAAATGTAAGCCGCTGTCGTATCAGTTCTGCTGATCTATCCTTGATGAATGCTATCTTTACAGATAGTGTTAATGACATCAAACAGTGACAGACAATGAGGTCGGGCATGTATTAAGCAGCAGTGAGTATTGAGCGCGGGCCGTTCAATAATGAGATGGTCTCTGAATAATAATCAGACCTGTAGTGGTTTAAATATCACTGCCCCTGATATTCAATCCCTTTCTGCTATGGGTCACAGCCGTAGACTATAAAAGGTGGATATAGCAACCATGGAGCCACCATTTGGCTTGTAGTCCTGTTTTTGAAGCCTTTTGCATGTTTTAAAACCTGACTGAGGAAGCTGCACAATCATATGGTAGTAACTCATCAGCGTACCCTGCTTTGGGGAGCATAATTTACAAAATGAACATCATGTTGTGTTTAATAAAACTTGAAACTAGCAATTAAAAGCAGAAAATCATCAGGAAAGTGTTTACTGAGCTCATAGATCAAGTTAGAAAAGAGCCATTTTCTGATAGAATTGCCCCGGGCTGGTCATTATTAAGAATGTAGGTTTAAGCCACTTCTTTATTTACTTCACTTTTCAGACCCAGAGGCTGCATCCATCGTTTATATGCATGATTACATGTATCATCACAGCAGATGTTCTTACATTTCCCATGAGCCTTTAAGACTTCTATTATGTGGAAAGTTCTGCATCTCAGTAGCTGCTTTAATTCTGAATTGACATTCAGTAAAAAAGTCAACAACACACCATCAACGACATCATTTAAAAATAAGTAAGTTGTTTAAGGTTTTTTGGGACAATCTTCATGTATATATACACTTATGGCTGAGTTATATGATTGTGCTGCGTAAGTTCAAACTATCCTGCAGCTATCATCCATAAAACAGCTACCTAAATTAATTAAAATCACAATAAATTGCAAGACAGAGATCACAGCATTGATGTCTTTGCAGGTCGTCATCTTTCTCCTAAGAATATTGTTTTGAAATGTTATGAAATGTCCAGACTCACTGTGGTGTATTTTCCCAGCTGACAAAGGGAGGGGAAAGTCTCTCTATGAGCTCTGCATATCTTCTCCACGATCAGGCCAAGCTCTGCTGTCAGCTCGTATGTCTCCATGATGGTCATCTTCACTGCTTCCTTCTTCCCCTTCCTCTTGTTTCTGTCATTTCTCACCGCTGGGGAAAAGGACGACACAGGTTTTAAGATGATTAGAAAATAAAGGATTCAAGCATTTCCAAAGATGGTGTAAAAACTGTTAAACTGGTATTGTTCTTTCTTTAAATAAACGTTTATGTTACAAAACAGCTACCAGAAGCTTTCACTTTGAGTGTTTATGTGAAAAAAATTTCTAATTAATGATCAAACCCTTTAAAAGAACAGAAATAATATGCAGAAGTAAAATGATTTGCAGCTTTAGGAATAGTTTGCAATATGGAAAATACATGTTTTGTGTTTTCTTTCGGAGAGTGTGCCGACCCAGCCAAAAAACAGTCTGGCAGATAATCCAAAAAGAAGAAGAAAAGAAAAATAATTTGCTTGTTTTTAAACTAAAGTTATTTTACATATTATGCAGAGATTGGTGAAAACAATCTCTGTATAATATATGAATTACAAATGAAGCCACACCCAATTTAAGGCTCACAAGTTAAAGAGATGTCTGATTGGTTGTAAATTAATTCTGTATTGTAACAACAATACCAAATATACAAGGAGAATCTTACAGAACTACAGAGAGGTGACAAATAAAGGAACAACCCGAACACTGGACCCCACCAGTGAGGTGATCCAGTGCCACAAAACAGTTGTTCTTAATGATCAGATTTATCCTATAATGAAACATTTATATCATGATGGGAGTGGTCTCTTTCAGGATGGCAATGGTCTTCATCCAAAAGCTCCAAGAGCTCAATGAATAGTTGGATGAAAACCAGAATACCAGATCTCTACCTATTTAAACACCTACAGGAGTTTAAAACTGAAGTGCCTGACAACATTAATCATCAAAACACAAGCAAACATGTCTCAGGTCAAAAAACAGGGGTACAAATATTCAGGCAACACATTTGCAGCCTGACATAAGTGCGTCCCAGTCATTTAAAATCACTTTAAACTCATTTAGTGAGGCTAGCTGTTTAAGATTTACTGTAGTTGATTTTGCATTTGATTCCAGGAGCAGGAAGCTGCTTTCTTTCAAAATTCAGTGCAAACTTTCTGGACAGACAGAAGGGATGAGTCCTGGAGCCAAAACTTCCCACATTTTTCTGATGAATCTAAGTCAGTAAGTAAGATGGGAGCAAAGCAAGAATAGCATTATAAATAAGACTCTATCAGTGTTTTAGGAAATGACAATGACAAACCAACTGTCTGATCAGATATAAAGGACAATGGTGGGTAAGAGCTTTCAGGTTAGTAAAAAGAAATCTCAGTGCTCCATGATAGACTGTGTCCAACCCATGTAAGCATCATGAAGACACATGCATATGAATAACTATATGAAATGAGAGAATATCCTTTGAAAAAAATTGTCTTCATCCCTCCAGTGGTGTTTCAGAGAAGGAGCATTGAACTCCTTCGTTTTTCCTTTAATATGACATGTATCTGTATTTTTAACAACAAAAAGAACAACAAGTCCTGCAACAGACAGTGTTCCACCTGCAGATGCCTGTTTTCACCTATTTTGCCTTAACAATGTTGCTTAGAAATGAGGCACCTCCATTTCATTTAAATAGAGCTAACTGGAATTTCGTTTTTGGTTCTTAAATCATTTAAACTACTTTCTGGTAGAAAACACTCTGCAATGAAAGCAGGTGGCATTCAGCTGTTTGGATTACGTGTTACTCTGGGCAGCATGTGAAAGCAGCCTAACCAGGTTAGCTTTTCATAATCGCTTCAGTAACGGTATCAACACGTTTCTCTGTGTCCCACTGCCTTAGCTCAGACATCTACACACATGTCAGGGGAGCTCAGGATTACGCAACACTTCAGTCTCTGCTTTCTTCACTCCAAACCCCTCCTCCTCCTCTTCCTCCTCCTCCCTGTATATGCCCTACATCCAGCCGTCATTGTGTAAACACTCCAACTGAGATCGTGTTACATGCTGACTGAAGCAGCCAGAGAGCAGTTACATAGCATCCATTTGTCCACTACATGTGATGTGTTTATGTAATATGTTTGAGCATAGAAGAGTAACAATGAGAACATGTGGATGGGTGGATCCTTCACTGCCGGCCTATCGCCGCCCTCTGCTCATTCCACATAACACACTCTCAGTTATCTAGGTCACTGCACTGCTGGGTATCAAAGACTTTGTTTCTGTTGTACAATCACGGCGCTAGAGAGCTGCTGGACTTCACAGAAAAAAAACCCATCACATGTTAAAAGGTTACTTACACTTTTTCCCACTTACCACTACTTATATATTCTAAAGTATAAAGACTTCTGTTGCTACCCCAATACAAAAGAGATGAATTGATTAAAATCCCCTGTGAGAGTTCAAGAGTGCAACAGCTATTCCTGAGCTACCCGTAGTCTCTTGTTTGCTTTAATGTGCTTTACCTTTGTCCTATATTTGCTTTTGTTATTCTCAGTTTTATATGTTTTGCAGTCTTGCAATGATGGGTTATTGGCCACTTTCTGGTTAAATAAAGTTTAACCAGAAACCTTTAAATAAAGAAATCTATAAAGAATAACATATACACTGAATGACCAAAAAGTGAGGGGATCCTTTCTAATTTGGATCCAACAAACCATGCACTATTTGGTTTGTTATGCACTTTAAATGGATAAAAAGAATTGTATTTATATTTCTTGCCCTATAATTGACTTTTTTTTTCTTAATAAAAAAAGAGTTGTTTGGATATGGACTACCACATATCAATAAGAGGAGCATTTTCCTGTTCATTTTGGCTTTGATTTATTGCTGATATTATTATTTTTTGTATATTCATAAAGATAATGTTGAAAAAATATATAAATAATTAATTCAATTCAATCCAATTCCATTTTATTTATATAGCGCCAATTCACAACAATAGTCGCCTCAAGGCGCTTTATATATTAGGGTAAAGACCCTACAATATTAGACAGAAAACCCCAACAATCAGATGACCCCCTATGAGCAAGCACTTGGCAACAGTGGGAAGGAAAAACTCCCTTTTAACAGGAAGAAACCTCCGGCAGAACCAGGCTCAGGGAGGGGCAGCCATCTGCCGCGACCAGTTGGGGGTGAGGGGAAACAGAAGAGAGCAGAGGGAGACAGGACAAAAGACACACTATGGGAGAGAGCCAGAGTTAATAATAACTAATGATTTAATTAATTAATTTAATTAAGATAAGATATCCTTTATTTATCCCAAAAGTTTTTAATATATATGTAATAATCCACAGACTTTGCTGTACACACATTCATCAGTAAAAATATATTTTTTAATTTATTTAAATGGATAATTGAAACTTTGTGTGAAAAAATTGTTTGTCCTTTTGTGTATATTTATATCCATATAGCAAATAATAAATTGCATGAACTTATTGTATTTTCAAAAACATGTTCCGAACGTGGCAGTAATTACTGTGGCTTAAAAGTAGCTTCTTCAAAAATGTCTACTTAAAGATGGCAGGGCAGCATGTGTGCTGCCTGAGAGACAAAGCCCAGGGCAAACGTTCCTCACGCAGCTTGTTGCTCTGATTGCACAGTAATAAATAGGCCACTTATGTGAACATTTTTATCAAGCCAGAGTATCTCAGTAAGATGAAACTGTTCAGACTTTAATGAGGGTGAGCTCTTGCCCGAAGCTGGGATAGGTTCAAATCTCCCCCTCCACGACCCAGAACTAGATAAACCAGTGAGACAGTAGATTTTTGCATGGAAAGAGTTTCTAATGTAATGAACTGTTTGTGTAAGGCTACACAGTTATATCAAATTCTCGCTCTAAAAAACAAACAAAAAGACTGCGTGTACATAGCCAGTTTCCACATAATATAAATTATATAATATAATATAAATTACTCACGCTCAGTTATATTATCTTTACAACAAAGGCAAAAGCACAAAAGACATTTATTATGTAATAACTGATGCACATAACCTCCTTTTATTAACATCGAGCCAACAAACCAGTAAACCACTCTCATGAGCGAACCAGTTCTTTAAATGCTTTCGTGTGGTCCAATGAAATGAAGGAGGGCTGCATTAGTGCCTGAAGAAAACTATTTAAAAATCAAAGGGGTGTGTTGAAAAAAATGCCACAAAACTGCAGCAAAAAACTGTTTTTAATGGGAAATGTATGTTTTGGAGACATGTGCTCCAAAACATACGCATAAGCAAACTCTTTTTATTAATTAAGTTACATCCTCACCTACAACACATTAAAGCTGGCTTAAAGACACTTTATGTGGTGTAAATAAATAGATATGGCATTTATGACACATGCAGTTAATGTATGACTTCTGCACTGATCACCAATTGTATTTTTACTCTCTACTACTGCTAATTTCCTCTATATTTGGTCATATTTGTAACAGTAGGTGAATCATTCTATGGATAATGAAAGTTTAATTTTGGCTCTGACTCTCATGAGGCCTGCTGCTGAATCAGAGTGGATCTGACACTTACACTCCTTAGACATTCCCACAGCAAAGCACCTCTGCAGCCGACAGTACTGACAGCGGTTCCTGGTGATCTTGTTAATGATGCAGTTTCTGTCGCGGTGACAGGTGTACACCATGTTTTTCTGCACGCTGCGGCGGAAGAAGCCCTGCAGAGACACCAGGACAAGAATAATAAGATATTAATAATATAAGCTACTAGAATGTGAAAACAGGACTGTGTGAACTTTAAAGCCAGACAAAGAAAGATGAATTTACTCTTACATCTAATGAGTAAATATATGTGCATAAGCAACTAGAGCAATCAGTAATGCATTAAACTAGCCTGTATAAATGTATTTAAGATATTTATCTCATACAAGGAAGAAGTGACTGGTTTGGATTGTTTTTTTAAAGATATGGAAAGGAAAATGAAAGAAGAAAAAACACTGTGTGTCCCTGTCCCGTGCTTCATTTAATTTGAACTGATGTAGGTTAAAATTTGATGGATAACAGTTGTGGGATAGTTTGAATTTATACTGAACAAACTCAAACATATGAGATTGTCCCAAAAACCTGACACATTTAAGAAGGGTTTTTAACATTTTGAGACAGAACTGGACATTTAGCATCACATCTTTACAAATACATATTGAAAAACTGGGGTACAATGTCTTGATGTCCCTAAGAAAATCTTACAAACTAATCCAGATCCAGATACTCGTCTGGATACAGGGACTAAACTCATGCATTGTGTGGAGGGAATTTTTAGCTTGCAAGGGATGAAGTCTTGTTTATAAAGTAATTCAAATTTTAAAAAAAATCCACACATTAGATGTTAAAAATATACATTACATATAACACAATACAATATGTATAATACAATTCTCATGGTGTCAAAGGAATGATCAGGGGATCACTAAAGTCTTCACCACAAAACAAACAGATACATCACATGGGAACCATGAATATCTCTGCAAAATATTATGCAAATGTATCAAGAACATCTTGTTGGAAAGCATCATTTACGTTAACATCTAGGACTTAAAGTAACCTTTAAAAGGCAGGAGAAAAACAATAAAAAATAGTCTTATTAAAATAAAGGTTTGTCAGTCAAATTGTGAATAACAGCACAGTGTAGTTTGTACTGTCGCCTCCCCTTAGATCAGGCTTTGTGCCTTTAAATAGGTCAGTTTTCAGCCAAGCCTCAGTTTGATACAACAATAATGTCACCCACTAAAACATGGATACTGAGAGCAAAATCGGGACAAAAACATCTTGAAACAAAAAAATGTAATTCTCTGTGAAATTACAGAAAATATATTATTTACAAAAACAAACTGCTATTGTAATGTAGTGTTAGGGAGTATTCAACGATATAATGTTAAACTAGTAGTTTAAGTACATTGTGCAGTAGCCTGCTGGTATTTCCACTGTATTTTTATTTGATTAATCATTAAAGTAGTCCAACTACTTTTTGGACTTTTTTTATATAGTTATTGAAATGACAAAAGAGCTGCTTTTTGATTTTATTTCACCATTCTGTCCCTCATTTAATCAGGCGCTCTTAAAAAAAAAACTACTAAAAAACCCTCGCACTTATTCTTTCATTATGCCTATGTGGTCAGCATGGTGGTGCTGTTGTTAGCACTGTCACATCACAGCAAGAATGTTCCTGGTTCTAATCCTGGCTGGAGCCCCTCAGTGTGGAGTTTGCATGTTGTCCCTGTGCCAGCGTGGGTTACCTGTAGGTCCTCCGGCTTCCTCCCACAGTCCATAGACATGCATGTTAGGTTTACTGAAGAGTTTGAAGAGTGTAGAGTAAAGTGCTGCATGTATGGTCAAAATGTGGCTTGTAGTCTAAAGCACTTTGTGTGGTCAGTAAGACTAGAAAAGCGTTAAATAAATGCAAGTACATTACATTACTGTGAAAGCATGACCAGGCACTAAATTGAGTGGAATTTTTTTTTTTTATTGTGAGGCAGACCACAGGCCTGACATGTTACCTTGCAGCCCTCACAGGCGCTGACTCCGTAGTGGTAGCCCGAGGACTTGTCCTGGCACACAAAGCAGGGCTTGTAAGTGCGTGGAGGTGGAGGTGGGGAGGCAGGACGCGTAAACAGGTCATCTGAGCTGAAGCTGGAGCTGGAGCTCTGACTTTCCACTGCTGCAAAACATACATTATACCACATAACACTGATAAACAAGCATGTCAGGGAGAATAACCACGTGACAATTTAATTTATTCAGAAGGATATCAAACTTGGTGCATCATTTAAATACTTTAGTTGTAAGGGAATAACAGCTGCAATAAGGAGTCAGTACACAGGAAATTACTATAAATGAAGGTTTTAGTCATCTTTCAACAAAGGTCATTGGCTTGTACAGCTATTAAAATATGATTATTTACTTGCTTAGCCATACGTTATGCTGGTCAAGTGTTCTGTCACAAGCTTATCGAGAAAATAATGAGTAACAAAAACACATAAAATATACTTTAGACCTTCTTTATCTGCAGTGAATAAACTATTTTTCCTCAAAGTTACACCTATAAAGCAGAAATAGGAAAATTTACTGATGATATGAAATTTACTGATGAAGCCTTTCTGACATGATGAAGGACAGAGAGCTCGCTGGCATGCCAAGACATAGATATCTTGTGATCCAAGAGGCTGATTGTATTGAAATGTGGGGAATAATGAATGCACTGCCTTCATGATAGTTTTTTTTTTTAATAATAACAATAAGGTTTCAAGAATATCCTGTTTTCACCCAAAATGTATTGACAAAACACACATGTGAAGAGAGGCAGTGCAAATAATGACAATAACTTATTATCATACTTATGAAATTATGACAATGATGTAATCTATTTCTTTATTGCAGTTCACTCCAGTGGAATTTTATTTATTGTGGCCAATTTAACATTGTGTTCCCGATAAGTTATTGATTTCTAATCCTAGAAAACCAATGATTTCAAGGCTAAATTAATATGGTAAGAAACTTTTAATAAAAAGTTTGTGAAGTCAGCACCATGCATAAATGGTCTGTCCCTGCCTACAAGCTGCCGCCCATGTTTGTGATACACAATTTCTTTCATCAAAGGTCCTAGACCTGTCTACCTGTTAAGGTCAAAGCATCCAAGGAACTAAAAAGGTTTATTCAAATAAGACAGCACTTCCCATTAATTTTTACTTGTGACAACAGGAAAAATTGACCCTACACAACCAGTGTGTTGTGTTAGAAGGTTACACACATATTCAGGCAGGGTCAGTGCCAGAGCACATGGATTGGATGGGCAGCCAACTTTGACAGCAGGGTCGACGGTGGCTAAACTCACTTTGAGATTTCATTTAAAAACAAACAAACAAAAACAGGCATTTGTAGGGTTAATATTAATGGTATTTCAACTTTACTGCAGCGATGTTTCAGGGTAGATTTCCAAACACAATGAAATACACTATATTGCCAGAAGTATTCACTCACCCATCCAAATCATTGAATTCAGGTGTTCCAATCACTTCCATGCCCACAGGTGTATAAAATCCAGCACCTAGGCATACAGACTGCTTCTACAAACATTTGTGAAAGAATGGGTTGCTCTCAGGAGCTCAGTGAATTCCAGCGTGGTACCGTGATAGGATGCCACCTAAGTCCAGTCGTGAAATTTCCTCGCTACTAAATATTCCACAGTCAACTGTTAGTGGTATTATAACAAAGTGGAAGCGATTGGGAACGACAGCAACTCAGCCACAAAGTGGTAGGCCACGTAAAATCACAGAGCGGGGTCAGCTGATGCTGAGGCGCATAGTGCCCAGAGGTCACCAACTTTCTGCAGAGTCAATAGCTACAGACCTCCAAACTTCATGTGGCCTTCAGATTAGCTCAAGAACAGTGCGTAGAGAGCTTCATGGGTTCAATGGTTTTCCATGGCCGAGCAGCTGCATCCAACCCTTACATCACCAAGCGCAATGCAAAGCGTCGGATGCAGTGGTGTAAAGCACAC
>VUQI01008341.1:11723-24589 GCA_015106735.1 Paratilapia polleni | reverse complement strand
TGGAAAAAAAAATTTAAAAGAAAAAAAAAAAAATTTGGGGGAAAGAAAAAAAAAAAAAAAAAAAAAAATATCATATCTGTCTTTATTTTCCCACACAGATCTTGTTTCCTGGCAGTAAAGGTGCTGTGTGCAGTCACACTGAATATTATCCAAATTCTGAACAGTACAGCCCATGTTTTCATTACATAACCTACAATAACCAATGCATTTAGTTATTGTGTTTTATGGTGACTAGAGGCTGATGATCTCTGTGGTGAACAAACCCGGGATGGTTTAAGACAACAGGGCCTGATAGGACTGTTACAAGTACAACCCATGAATACCTTCTCTTTCACTGCTTGATTTCCTCGCAGCATTGGTACTGTTTCCTTTAGCTTGTCAAATGAGCATTACTGCAATGAAACTAGAGGCCATAGAGGATTTAAGAATTTGTGAGAAATAAACATTTTTGGTGAAGGGTAGGTTGTTGGGGAAATAACAGGTGAGACTTATAAAGGATATTCTGTATCAGCATTTAAATGCTATTTAGAAGACAGTAGAGGAGAGATAAGTAAGAATAGATACAGACAAAAAAGTGGGATGGGAAAAAAAAAAAGGAAAAGTGTTGGGTGGCTGGTTAGACATGAGAGTAATTGCCCTGTATCATATTCCCTCTTTAGCCCTTGATTTGAAATGCATTCCTTAATCCCACCTGTCTCCGCATTGATGTGCAATATGAATGACTACTGAAGAACGCAATGTGGTTTTCTATAGAAAGTGGCTCGTAATTTTTATCTTATCACCCTGTTTTGACAGGAACCAGTCCACAAATTAACGAGTTGTTACAGGTCAGTGCTCCCTTTAAGGTCACTCTACAGGCAAAATTTCTCATATTACGTTACAGACCAATGTAGCATTTACTCAGTCCCTTTATTCCCGCTCGTTTTATACAGTTATTTATTTTCTTATTCCCTTTCATTTTTACTGATTGAACAGTGACTGTATGTTTTTGTTTTGCTTTTTTTGCTTTTTTTTTTAAATACTCTACAGAATGAAAATGTGTTTTATTTGGATTTGTATGAAACCTAAATACACCTGTGCTGAAATTGCTTATTTCTTTACAGTGTTTCTACTGAGTCAGTGTTCAGTGCATTGAGGTATTTAGGCTCAAAAGAATGGTGACACTAAAGACATTTTGCTGTCGATCCCTGCTTGATGACCCCCCACATAGGTAATTTGCTGGCGGGACAGGAAGAGAGGAACACCTTTCCTTGAGGTACATGATTAATTTAAGTCATTTAACGGCAATTATCTACCTAACTAACGCAGTTATTCCTGGACGCAGTCTATATTTATGTTACATGATAAGAAAGGTTTAAGCTGAATGGAGGGCTGTGTTTTCCTATACTGATAACAGCAGGTGTTAGACTGGATATGGCTGTGCACTTAATGCCATGTATATCCACCATCAATAAACTTCTTTGAAGACAGCCGAAGTTGTGAGTCTGACTAATAAGTAATACATACACCGTACCTTTGCTTGGGATATAAATATATTCGGATAATACACCATGTTATATACAATGTTAGTCATCTGCTTAAATATACATTTTACAGACAGACGTTAGCTACATAATAACATGTAATGTATCCAACCTGACAGGAAGCATAAATATCTGCTGTACTGAAAATGGTAGCTGCAAAATATGGCAAAAGGCTGCAGGCTTACAGTGTAGTATAGTTATAGTTTTAGTTTATAGGCAGGTACTATTAGTCAAAGCACCAACTGATCATGACAATAAAAGCTTCTTACTGTAGCTATATCCCAGAAAGGAAAAAGGTCTTGTGACCTGAGCTTAGCTAACTGTGGCAAAATGTGCTTTTAATATATCAATCATTCTCACTGATTAATCAACACAATGTCACCTAAGACCGCACCTTGACACACAGCCTAAAACAACTCCCCGGACAGGAAAATAGAGGAGCTTTAGATAACCAAGATAACATAGATCTGCCAGGGCTAGTCATTCTAATCCAAAGTGAAAGCAAAACTGTATTTGAGCACCTTAATATTTCCTGTTAATGCTTCAGCAGTCACTGCTAAGTGCAAGTTAATGTCATAGCAAATGCGTGGGCTTTAAGTTAATCTTAGAAAAAAAAAAAATATACCTTTTAAAACACAACTTCAACTATTAAAACGATTTGTCGTGATAAAAAACATGCACCTTGAAGTAGTCCATAAGATGCTTCATGAAAGCATATTGCATACGCTGTGCACAGCTGGTCCTTAGTGTGTGAAAGTTTAGCATGTTGGAAAGACTTTGGGATTTCATTTCCAGCTGGCTGAATAGCTTGCTTTTGTGTAGCTTGGAAACTTATCTGAAGAGTCAGTAGCCATACAACACCCAAAACAGCTGCTAGAGGAATATACTGGTACTTGACAGGAAAGCTTAAATGAAGTGGAAGCTCCTTCTTGCATAATCCAGTGAAGCACTGCATAGAGCAGAGGAACTGACAGCACATGCAAGTTTTTTGCTTCACGCTGTGATTGCGTTTGGACTCGGGTATCCATTTATAGAGAGTTCAGCATCTCGTAGCATTCAGTCATGGTAGAAAGGATTGCCTTAGCTTTGCAAAGTTTTCTCGTCTCCCTCTTGACTTTTGTCTGCTCGTTCCTCTTTCGTCTTGTTGCTGCCCTCCTCCTCTTTGAATTCACACTGGGCTCTTTAGTCTAGTCAGTAAACACAGACATATGTTAATTATTGTTGAGTCAAGTGATACATTTGGATAAAGCTTGTGAATATGCATTATAATGATAAATTAGGAAGTCATTCTGAGCAATGTGTACTGTCACAGTAACCTGTAGCCTACACATTACTAATGCATATTTATCTCTTATTGTGAACTGAAACAAGTCCACTTAATTCTGTCTAGGGAAAAATAAAAATCACAATCAGAAGTACAGACTGCAGTCACATAAAACCACTGTATATCTAATGTATGTGGGGTGTGATCAAAATATACCAGTCACAACATTACAACCACCTGTATAATACTATGTAGGTCTCCCTCACTTCTAAGGCAAGTCTCTCACACTGAGGCATCAACTCCACAAGACCTTTGAAGCTGTTTCATGGTATCAGGCATCAAGATGTTAGCAGCAGATCCTTACAGTCCTGTAATGTGAGGGTGCCTCACTGGACATTTTTCTTCCAGCACATCCCACAGATTCTCGATTGGATTGACATCTGACGGATTTGGAGCCCAAGACAACGTCTTGAACAATTCTTGTAGTGTGGCTGGGTCCTACTGAAGAAAAGGCTGCTGCCATCAGGGAATACTATTGCCATGAAGGGGTGTATGTAGCCTGGTACAGCGTTTAGGTAGGTATTAAGTAACATCCACAGTTTCCCACTTTTGCTGAGAACACTCCTCATGACCTGCGGTTTTGGATCATCTAGCCATCCCAATTTGAGCCCAGATTGTTATGTGTGCCTGTTTTCCTGCTTCTGATACAGCAACATAAAGAGCTGACTATTCAATGAGATTATGAATGTTATTCACTTCAGCTGGGTTTAATGTGGCTGACCTGCGCACAATACACATTTGTTTGATCAAGAATAAAGGGGAAAGAAAAAATAAAATCAAACATGTTACAATGTGAGCCAGTATTAAACAGGAGCTGGTCTGGTCAGACCTGGTGCAGTAAAGAGGCCCTGGTTTGCCCTGCTGTATGACTCAGACTTCAACAATGAGCCTGAATCATCAAATCTGATTCTGATCCAACACTGTTAAAATTAGGTTTTGGTGAACAGTACAGTGTGTAACTGATCAAAGGGTAATTAGGCTGTTGTTTCCCATGACATTTTGTGAAAATGTTATCGATCATGTTTGTGAATTACAGCACTCAGTGAGGCTAGGAAAGAGTTAAGAATACCACAGGCATAAGCAATAAGAGCTCAAACTGTAGTTCCTGCTTCTATCAGAAATTCACCTACTGCTGTAGCTTGTTACCAGGTAAACTAGTTTAAGAAACAAATAGGGTCATGTTTGAATAAACTCTTATAGCCGACCAGCTTTGTAACCTATCAGTGAGTCACACTCTATCTGGCAAGAGGAAACACTTCAGTCGGCCAACATTCCACTGTCAGTTGTCATTGGTAAATATGCCACATCTCGTGCAAAGAAACTGAAATAATTACTTTCTTAAGCTGGTCACTTCCAAGGCTTCAAAGTACAACCAGCGACAAATTAAGAAATGTGCCAAGGAGTCCAGGGTGTTGACTCCCCAGAACCCCAATCCAGTTGAGCATCCACGGAGCCCCCACCTCACAACCTACAGGATCTGAATCCAACATTAGAGTGCCAGACACCCCCAGAGGTCATGTGTACATACCCTGAATTATAAGAGCTGCTGTGGCAACATGAGGGGGAACTTCAAAATATCAAGCAGGTGGTTTTAACACTGTGGCTGGGTTAGACTTAGGGTACATTTCTTAGCATTATAATCAGATAATGTGTGAAAAGTCAAGACTTACTGATTTCTCAGGACAAGAGCAGCGCATTGAGCTTAGGACAGCACTGATCAGAGATCTGATCCGTTCATTCGTGTGGGAAAGTGGTAAATTCTTCATTTTACAGGTTAGTATGTGTAAGATGTTCACAGAACTCTGCAGAAGAGAGGTAAGTGAGACAGTTGCAACTTAATAATAAACTGTGTACAGTACGATCAGTGACGACAAAATCTGAGATGATTGTTGAGCCGCACAGTTGAGCACTTGGGTCCTTCTATGCATGATTATGGTAATGCACTGCCTGACTGTGTAGAGCAGTGTTGAACAGGTGCATGTTAAAAAGGGCCAGCTTCTAAATAAAAGTAAAATATATCATCATTATGCATTTCAGCTGACAAATACAAAATAATTATTACTCACTGTGTTGCCTGGCACGCAGCTGGGTAACTTGTCTCTGAAATCTGGACAGATTGAGTTTTGCACCAAGCTTGTGATGTGTTCTCTCTTAAATGGACGAAACATGAAAGTAGTCAATATTAGTAATACCACTAAAGGCTGTTCAAACATTCATGGGACAACTCGTGTTTTTTTTTTCTTTATGATATTTGAAGTAAACATTTTTTTGGTGGTGGTCTTTTCAGTCATTTTAATAGCTGAACAGTTAGAACTGTCCATACAGACAGAGAAGAAGAAAGTCCTGAGCTGCCCAGTCTTTCTTCCCATCAAGACTCTCAAACAGTTATAGAGAGAAAGAAAACTTTGCGCAACTGGAACTATCAAATCTACGCAGTAATATTTTAAGCAACTGAACCTTTCAGTATATAACAACCAGTTTCCAAAAAACACTTTTTTGCTTTCTGAACCGACAGGAAGTGTGAGCTGGCAGCTGTGAGCTTTTTGAGAAATGCCTCATAAAGTGAGAGACTGTTTTTCTAACTTCATGTAAACATGAAAACCATCTTTTTTCCTTGTTTTGTTTGAGTTTCCTTCTCCTTGTATGACTGCCTCCATCTTATGTAATGAGCCATTAAGATACTTAAAAAAGGATTAGGTGAAAGTCCAATGTCTGATACCTAGGTTGCAGCTGCTTTTGCACCATTCCCATTCGCCAGTGTCTAAGCACTGTTGCTGTAACTTGTCTGCTTCCCATTATAGTTTTTTCCATGTCACCCTTGGTGACTAGATTTCATAAGAAAAACATTTATGACATTACTGAGCATGTTACTACATCTACATGATTTTGTATAGTTAATCTGGTCTGTATTCAAATCCTGGGACACATCCATTCTGTATTAGAGGGAAGTTATCCTTTGAGCTGTAATTGCTTAGCTTTAATGCTTGTTTCTTGCTGGATTACAATAAAACCCAATATATCGGTTGACTGATTATTGGCCAACAGTGCCCTATCACAAACATATAGTGTCAGTACATACTTTATGATTTTTATTTTTTATTTTTTTAAATTGGACATAATGCGAAAAAGAAGTCTGGGGTCCATTAGAAATGCTGTCTTCACATAATTTGCCCCCATCATCTCCAGCACCGTTTGCAGCACAATGTAGAAGGATAGTGTGCAGAGTTAAGCGGTGTGTCTACATGGTAAGTTGTTGAATAGTTGTTTAAAATAAACAGGAGAGAATTTATGTCGTACTTACTGCGCTCTGCAGCTCCGTTTGAATGATTGTCATGTAATCGCTTCTGATTTTATCAAGGGGTGTGCTATCACAGGACAGAGAGAGAGGTAGAAGAAGAAGAGCAAGGAGACTGATGCAAAGAAGAGTCTTAAAGTTTAGAGTTTAGAGTATGAGGGACACAGGGAGAGAGACAGAAACAGAGAGGTCAGCCAAAAAAAAAAAAAAAAAATCCCAAATGTATTTACATATAGTGCAGTTTAAACAATCACATCTGCTATCTTTAATGAAATGCACAGGTGACTTTAGAACCCGGAAAGACTGCACATCAGGACTTATGCAAGACATAAAAATGTCCCCAGTCTGAGTGATTACTAAAGTCTGATTTGACTGCAAAGAACCATGTTGACTTTTTAAATAATTAATCCTAATGGTAGTAACTGATTTTATATTGTACACGCACAGGCAAAACAATGCATACTGCTAATTTGTCAACCTGATGTATCTTATGTGACTATCCTTGGAGAACGAAGATTCACAATTCTTTTCCAAATGAGGTTGCACATATGATGCATTACATGTATAGTAATACAATTCCTAATCAGCAAAGTGTGTGTGGATGTGTGAATGTGATCCCTTTGACCACAGAAGACCAGTTACTACCATTAGGATTAATTATTAAAAAAAGTCAACATGGTTCTTTGCAGTCAAATCAGACTTTAGCAATCACTCAGACTGGGGACATTTTTATGCCAAATCTTAGAGAACACACATCCCAGTTAGGGATCACTCAGTAGAATGTGTCCGTGTTTTAGGCGAAAATCTTGATCTCTCCAGAGGTAAGTATATTCACCAAAGTATCACATTAAAGGTAATACACTAAAATGACAGCGTGAAATGAGGCCCTTAGGAGTTTGTAACTCAGTGCACTCTGTGCCAAAAGTTCTCTTTCGAATTAAGTTTTTCTTAGTTTCTGAGAAACAGGTTATGACATTGGCATATTTTCAGTGACAAGCATTTTTGTTGGCTTCTGACAGATTTCACTTCCTAAAATTGTAGCCAACCCTTACAGTAATGAATGAAATACTGAAATGTTCATTCAGTCTTTACAGTTTTACAACATTCATATAAGGAACCCCACTCTCACTTGACTGTAAATATGCATTTAACACAGCTTTGTTCCTAGGCACCACAGTGTAATGTCTCTAATGCTGAGATAGTTCTTATTCTGCTTATAACTTTGGTTGCATAACAAAGAAAATAGTATATATTTTTCATTTGCCATCAATGCACCTAATTTTTTAAACCCCAACAAACACTATCCAAATATCCCAAAAGAGGAAGAACAGTCAAATGTTTCTCATCATACACATATAAACATATCACATGTTCACAAGTAAAAATTTGTGAACTTGTTGAATTACCAGCATTTCTGAACTGATTACTTGTAAAATGGTCTAATCTTAATCTGCATATGCTTCAGTTCATAGACTGCTGCCAATATTTTCTCCTGTGAAGTTTCTTTATACTATTTTCTCTGCTCAGGGATTGCAAGCCACCCAGGCCCTGAGGTAACAAGGCAACCCTAAATCATGATGCTCCCTCCACCATGCTTCACAACTGAGATGAGGTTTTGGGGCTGCTGTGCAGTGCTTTTATTTACTCAAAGTGTAGCACTGGGATTTTAACTTCTCTTTCACCTGTCCACAGAACACTGCCACAGAAGTAGTAAGGAAATAACTCAAGTGTTTATCTCATAATGAGCATGTGAACAAATGTTTTAACAAGTTGTAGAGATTTCTGCAGGTGCTTTGCTATTGCCCTTGGGTTCTTTTTCACCTTTTCAGGATTGTACATTATGATCTTGATATGATCTTTGTTTCAGTCTATATTGAGTAGCAACATGAATCGTGAATTTTCTGCATTTATAGACAATTTGTCTTATTGTGGATTGATTAACACCCAGGACTTTAAATACCTTTAAGACATTTTCCACTTTCTTTTTTGCATCTGTACAATGCAATGCAATGCAATGCCTCAAAGATCCTGTGAAAGGTGGCTGTGACACACCAATAGTTTTGGAGAAGAGGTGACATTGAGATTACAGACTTTGTATCCCTTGATTAATAGGGAGGGGCATCTCTACAACCACACTCCCAAGCTTATCTCCTTAATTGGAACACCCATGACGAAGTACCTTTTGAAGTAGACGTGAATGGACATAAACAGTAAAACTGTTCCTGTAGTTTCTGTTTGGTCAGAGACTTATATAAAGATCCAACTACATTTTCATGAGTAATGGATTTTATGACTAATGAATGCAGAAATCCTGGTAATTCCAGAAGGTTCACAAAGTTTTTCTTGCACCTGAACTTAGGTTAGTACATTCATAAAAGTGCAGTTCTGAGCAACTGTAACTATTTAAATAACAAACATTCTCATTCAATGCTACCTTAAACTTCACTACATTTCAGAGAGGAATGGTGCACATTGTGCTCCGCTATATTTATCTCATGTATATGTACTTTTTTTTCAACAAAACATATTATTTTTATATAATACAATGCAAGGCCAAGTTAAGCGACTCTGCAGGGTATTAAACAGTTGGAAATTGATACACTTTCACTAACTGCACAATAAAATAGTAGATACACGCCAGCAATTAAAATCCACACTCTAGATCATTCAGTATGACGACTTTACTTTTTTTCAGTCACCTGTACTCTAACTGAATTCTTGTTTTTGAGTTGGAATCCAGTACAGTTTCTTTTTTCTTTTTATATACAGTTTATTATGTTACACACACACACCCACACACACACATATATATATATGTATGTATGTATCTACGTATGTATATATATATATATATATATGTGTGTGTGTGCGTGTGTGTGTTCTTTTATACGAATGAATGACTATGTGATTATCTTAGTGAACTTTAACTTGAGTGTTATTTGAAGGAGGCTTACATGAATCTTCCAATTCCTTTAAGCCATAAGCCATTTCCCGTAAATCCTAAGTCTATTTCAGTTTCCTTCTTACTGGCAGATGGGAAGTTATTCGCACGGAATTCCCCTGTATGGAAAACCCTGTACAGTCTCCAACAAACAGTAAATGTGCCAGTCGCTCGTCGGGGAAAGCAGGGAGACGGATGCGCATGTAGTCGGCTCCCGGTAAGTTTCGAATAGGCTAGACTACGCTGCTTTACATGCTACAGGCTTTGCATGTGTGCATTTCCATCCCCGCATTAACGCTGACCTGAATTTAGCACCGATTTAGTGGTTTTAATGTGAGTTTAATTCAGTGCGTCACCAACGTAGGCCACTTGGGTGAACCTATGTGTCATGCTTTCTTTACTTACCATTGGTCATTCTTCATTCATATTCACCTCGGGCTAAATCGTGAAACGGGCGCTATCGAGTGCGTCTTCATTGCTGCTTAAATTCTTAAAAGTTGTGCCTTCACAGTGTGAAAACAGATGCGTTCGTCCTCTCACTATTCCCGCGGTTCTGGTGGTTTTTGAGCGCAAGAATCATAGTCCTTTCCCACGTACTGCCTTACGCAGCATGTGACCTTACTTCCGTCCCCACTAACAGAGGTTTCACTTTACTTCCACATAAATTAACACGAAAAAAAAAAACATAAGACCTCCAAGGAGGCATATATACGCTGACACCATAGTTTGCTGTGATAGGATGGAGCCAAACTGTGCTGGAAGCGTGCACGTTGTTTTGCTCATGTGGTGGGCAGGTTTAAATGTTTTGAAGAAACTACAGAATGCAGCTCCAAGCTGACGAACTGAATGTTGAATCTGAGCAACTGCCTTCCCTGTGCCATACGAAAAAGATGCTGTCAAGTAAAGTGCCTTGCTCATGTCTTGCGAGTCATGTTAGTCATTCCCTTCTGCACCCAAATGTCTCACATGTTCATCTTTAAACCTTTCCACTTCGTTCATTCATTCACTATGAAAGCACTATGAAAAAATGTTACTAAGAAGAGCCTGTTATGGCTCATACCCATATAGCCTTTGTGAAACATTCACAAAGGCTTTATGGGCATTGATTTTCATAGTAGACTTTTTTTGTTTTAATTTACAAGAAGATATAATATCTGTAATACTGCCTTCTTATATAATTCACAACACACTGAAATACAAACCAGTTTCAGGAACAACCATTCCCCTTTTAGCCAAAGTCAAAGCATTTTAACTTTTTTTTTACCATTTTCAGAACAAACAGGACACTCATTATGCTTGTAAAGCTTTCAAATGAAAATTTAGTGCATCACAATCTATATGGACATATTGAATAATATATGTGAATAGATTCATTTTAGGAATAGACAGTTACAGAAGATAGACACAATATTTTCAAACAATTATGCTTCTTCTTTTCTTGACTGTTACTGACCTCACACTTGCAAAGCGTCAAGCCTGCAAAGTAGAAGAAGTAAAAATCCACTAGGTGAAAAGCAAATACTGAAGGCACTGGCATGGGCACAACAAAAATATGCAGTTTGAACTGAACATTTGGTGAGGTCACAAGGAAAATATGTAATCTGGGACATATGATCCATAGCAGTTCTGTGTGAGTTAAATGAGAAAAAAAAAACAACACATGCATATGCACACATATTTTGGCTTCTGCACTCCAATATAAAATCCATCTGAGATGTTACATTCCATTGTAAACAGGTGGGAGGTAGCAGCAGCTGAGGCACAGAGTCTCAAAGTGGATTTACCACAGAAAAACAATTTTAACACAGGACTCATTTAAACCGACAGGAGGGGGGGAAATGGCCCGTCTCCCACTCTGTCTGTAATGGTGTATATAAGATCTCTGCACAGATTAAATTTTCATTTTTTCTAATGCATCCAGATCGAAGATTATCTCTGTAATCTGCAGCTTTTGAAGTCCCATACACTATATTCTGAATAGTTGCTATGCAAACAAATCACTTTATAGAACAAAACAGGACAATCGTGGACAAAAAGTACTAGTACAGTCAATTCCCACAGTTGTTTTGTTTTGTTTTGTCTTGTTTTGTTTTTTACAGTTATTTTAGCTGTATCACACTTTATGTCTACAACTTTAAACAAATGCTCTTTTTTTTCCAGTATGGAAATAGTTTTTTGAGCATGCATGCAGAAATGCTTAAAAAGGCTTAATTTCTTGCGAAGTACTGCTCTGATTCTGTGTAACTTTGCTGTATTTTGGCAAAATGACAGTACCTGTTACCAATAAGGGTTTATATAATGTAGTAATAGTGTTTTGCTAGCTTTTTTAAATACATGAAAGTACTGTGTGGGTGCACGTGTGTGTTACCGTGGTGGAGTTGACACTAATTAAAGACATCCATCAGATTATGACAGTGTTACCAGGAATGCATGCACCGTGGGACCTAACCAGGGTACCCAAGACAGCCATCAAAGACGCTGATGATGTTCCACAGCAAGATTCATCTTGTTTCTGGTGCATTGTGATTCACTGACAAACTATGTGTGGGATGAACTGAGACACAGAATATCATAGGTCTTTAAATCATTACATTTCCTTCAAGTTTGTTTGCAGATTGCAACTTTGTCTTCAAGTTGTAATCTGCAGTCGAGTACAAAACAAAGCATTTAATTTTACGAATCCTTCATTTATGTTGAGGCTACACACCAGACACTGCAGCAAGTGCATTAAGCACTGCAAGTCATCATATTTGTTTGTTGTGGCTACCATGATGTTCTTGGTGCTTGAGGAATGTAGTGAAGTATTTCAACATTGTCATGTTTGTTGTGCTGGATGTAGTTATTGTCTTTTCAGACACCTGCACCTTCCTGTACACAAGCAGACCAAATCACTTCCTTCTTACGGGAAATTGTATACTAGTTAGTAAAGAAAGAGTGATTCAGGCAAACATTATGCTGTCATAGAAAAATGCAAAAGTGGCGATTTTTACGACTAAATCATAGTATGAGAATACACGTATATAAATAAGAAACACTAGTGGGGAAGTGGGAGAGTTTTATCTTATTCATTTTTGGCAGTTCATTTTTCATACAGGTGTCTTTGAGTGCAATGAAAAATACCCACCCAGAACAGGGGGGAGAATTAAAAGTGCTGCTTTCAAGGCCCTTGGGTGGCATTTTGGTCATTTGCTACTTTTAGCAGTAATTTGTTACTAATGTGCAGGAAAATGCTTATAATACAAATCTTGTTCTTGAAATACTGCACCTGGGTTAAATTAATTTTAGTAATGTGAGTGGTTTTGAAAATTGCATCTGGTTTTTAAAGACAATAATAGTTTTCAAATTAGATGAAAGGACACCAGTGGTGACTTAGATGTGGATGTGCTGCTGAAGTGTTGTAAGGGAATTGTGGGAATTGAGGGAGTTCCTGAGAAAAACAGTCTCTTGTAAAAAGGTCAGGTTAGGCGCTACCAGTAAATTATTACCTTTATTTTATATTTTCACAGCTGTCAGATCTGCGGCTTGATAGTTGGTTTTGCCTTGTGTTGTAATTTTTCTGCTTTGGGTCATTAAAGGTCCAAACCAGTGTTTTTACTTGCTTTAGCTCACTTCACAGTATGTACTGCTGACCATGATGGATGTGTTTTTATTCTACGATACGCACTTTTTAAACTTCACACCATTAAAGTATAAACTTCCGTGGGAAAGCTAATACATCACAGTGATCCCTTCACCTTTGTTTTTTTTTTTTTTTTCTTTTTGTTTTTTTTTTTTGGCCCCCCC
>VUQI01008339.1:4723-17113 GCA_015106735.1 Paratilapia polleni | reverse complement strand
ATTGAAAAAGAAAAAGAAAAAAAAGGTAAAAAAAAAAAAAAAAAAAAAAAAAAAAAAAAAAAATAGTTTTTTTATTTTTTTTTATAAAAAAATTTTTTTTTTTTTTTTTTTTTTTTTTTTTTTTTCACTAAAGTTCACTGTTATTCCATAAAGAATTAAAGTACTGTTCTTGTTTAGTTTCAAAAATATACAGTGTCTTTAAATGGCTGCTAAAAATTGTAACCCACATGTAATGTCAATAGAGTGAAGAAATGTGGAGACATTTTGTTGAAATTTAGAGATCTCAGGCTGGTCATAATCCTCTCAGCAAATGGATGGTTCATTAAGTGTGAATGCTTTTAATATGTTATTGAGCAATGGTTCTTTTGGTCTGGCCAACTTGAAATCAAATTGTACTGTTTGTGGCTGATAAACTAAAATGACCCTCCCCAGCTACTTGGCAGCTACATGACTTGAGTCTCTTTCTAATTGCAGGGATGACTCAGCTGAGGTCGATGTTTATAATCCTCAAAAGAACGAGTGGGACAAAATTAGTCCGATGACCCAGGTTAGTATTTCACACCAGGTGCTTTATGCACTGCAATAGCAATCATTTGTGATCTGTAATAATCCACAAACAACACAGGTGTCAACCAAACTCAAGTCAGTTACAAAATGATAATAAATGCATGAATAAAATAAAACTGCTGTTTTTGACGCCACAACTTGTCACAAATTGATTTTACTTCAGTGAACACAATTAAAGTGATGAAAATTCAGCCCCATAATTTTTGTGTAATGTTGCTGATCGGCTCTTCCACTAGTTTATTTTGTTTTCAGCTTTGTATTTGTTGTATTAAGAAACATTCAATCATTTATCTTTATCGTATTTTCAAAAGCAACCTAATATTTCTCATCCTTACATGGTAACAAGATGGGAAAGTGCTTGTACATTTGGTATGTTCAGGACAATGGTTGGTCTGGTACTAATATGTGGTTAAGTAAAAGGATAAAGTTTTACTTTTTGCACTCAATTTTATGTTTGTTACTGCATTAATAATTGATACATGTAGGAATATTTCTGATTTGTCTGAGAAGATTTTGTTGCTGTTAATAGTTTAAGAGGCTCCTTGTAAATCTGCATTTGTTCTTTTCATATTCAGTGAATTTTAAAAAATGTATTTATCATTAAATTAATGAATCCACAACACAAATACTAAATAATGGCTTAATTTTCCTACTATGTTTGTTCAGTTCCCCGGAGCAAAACAAAATTATCTGTGACTGCCAAGACTGGTAGCTTTCTGGTCCTATAAATCAGAAAGATTACATATCAAAATGAAGTTTGTCTTGTTTGGTCCATTTTCTTATTACCTGTTTTTTGACTTGAACATAATGTCAGAGCACACAAAAGCTGTACTTATTGTTAGATTCATAAATTATTATGCATTACAACATAAAGTACATTTTTAAAAATTAATTCTCTCTCCTTTTGTTTTTTTTTTTTTTTAAAAATCAGGTCCACGTTGGAGGCAGTGTGGCAGCCCTGGGTGGTAAATTGTACGTATCTGGTGGTTATGACAATACGTTTGAGCTGTCAGATGTAGTAGAAGCTTACAACCCGGCCACCCGCACCTGGACTCTCGCTGGACGACTACCTCAGCCGACCTTCTGGCATGGCAGCGTCAGCATTTTCCGTCAGTTCATGCCCCTGGTGTCGAGTGCATTTGACATACCCGAGTCGAACGCCATTCACCTGCACCGGCATCACCGGCACCACGCGCTCCACAATCTCAACAATCTCAACCAGAACCAGGATGTGAACGCGGCTCACTGAAACCCCCGCCACCCATGTTCTCCCTCATCGTGCCATCGGCGTACTGTGAATTTACCTCATCGCTTTGCTAAAGCTGTCAAAGTCAGAAGAGAAGACTGAGCATTTAGTCTGTTGACTGGATGAATGACAGAAAGGCCTGGAGCCAGATGGATACACACTTGCAAGATATTTTATTCATCCCACAGGGGGAAAATTCTAACTTACAGCAGCAACACTTACAAAAACATCCATAAACCTCTAGATTAGACTGAAGCTGTGTTTGCGCACAAAGCTAGAAATATGCATACCTGTTCTTTTCATCACATTTATAAAATCACGTTGTGCACAAGCCTCATTTCCAAGTCCACGCACTATATTTGTACATTGTTTGCATATTAATACTGGCGGTAACCCGCTCCACCACTCACTAAACCTCTTTAAAATACATCACCTACTATGGCAATGTCCTCTAACACACCGAACAACTGTCTTTATCTGCAAACATTACACACAGCTGTGAATTTACAGCACTTACACAATAATTAATTTACCTTTAAAACATCATTTGTCAAGTTTAGTGTCCTCTTTATCATTTCTGAAGTACGCGTGAGATCCACATTCATCTTTTATAAATACCAGTATATGTGTGAGAAATTGACTATGCATGTTTTTTGTGCATATATATCATTTAAACATTTGGCCCCTTGTGTCTCCAGTGGACTACATCATCCACTATATAGATGGCAGCCCCAGCATGTCCAATAGAAAAGCTATAGGAAGCTGCTGTTTTTGTGGCTAAATAATCAAGACATGTAGTTCATTTTGGTTTTACAAGAAAGACCACTTTCAGTTAGTGCTGAAATATTGAATTAATCATGTAGTAGATCAACCAAGGTATTTTTATAATCGGTTAAATGTTGTTGGTTTCAGCTTTAATTGCGCTTTTTTGTATTTATATATTTATTCATATTGTAAACTTTGAGTTTTAGACTATTTGTTGGATAAAACGAGATATTTAAAGACTCATTCTGGTGTGCCAGATTGTGATGGGGTTATTACTGCCCCCTTCAGCTGGAGAGCAGAAACTCCCACTGAGACTTTGATTGATGAACCTATACATGTATGAAGGAGAACTGGATTATGGATCCAAAGATGGTGCTGGGTCACTTCTCATTGTATCCATTAATGTTCCTGGTGGTCGATAGTGCTTTGCTGGCACTTGACCTTGGTTTCGCGCCTTCTCGGCTCAATGTTCACATTATGACTGACGAGAATAAAACTCCGTTTTCTTAGTACCAGAGAGGATTTACAAATGTTAAAACTCCATGTCTTAAAAATTCAAATTAGAAAGATTAAAACCTGACATTTTTTGCACTTGGGGGTGCTGTGTCAGAAGTATCGTGGACATCTGTTTTCATGGTGGTATGTGGGAAACTGGAAGTTATAGCTGTATTTATTCTAATAGCCTGTAGGGCAACTCCCCTGGATGCAAAAAAGTTGGATTTTGTAGAAGTCGGTGAGAAAATAAGCAACTGAGACCATTAACTCATCAGTAAAGTGATTACTGATGTAATAAATCAGTTGAAAGTTTAAGTGTTTTTCAATACAGCATGATGATCATTTTGTAAAATGTGGTCCTTTTAGTAGTAAATTAGATGATAAAGCAGGGTGTGCTTTAATTTACTAAGGTACGGGCATGCATAGTGTCCTTGTGTTCTCAATCTGATCCATTCCTCACTAAACATGAGGTTTTGGTATGGTAGTATGTAAACCAATGGGTGAGGTCATGCTGGCTATGTCCTTCTTTTATATACAGTCTGTTGTGTTGGCACTGTATCCAGCTCTTTTAAAACATCTAATGTGAACTATAGTTACAGTGGACATTATTCCTCCAGTGGCCATAGTGGGCAGCAGCGAGCCCATTTCTCATTCAAAAACACACTTAAAACATTTCAAACAAATGTGAGAGTTATGATTATCAGATAGCAGAACTTTTCTATGGGAACCATCTGGTAATGTCACCTGCACAGTGGATGAGAGCTTCTCCAACAGGGCAAGGGGGATCTGTGTGTGGACATTTCTGAGTTCGGTGTATTACTTTTGTGTTTGTGTTTTTTCTTTTGAAAGTTAAATGCTTCAAGGTGAACTCCACCAGATTAAAGTTGGATTATAAAATTAAATTATAAAGAGGGAGCTGCAAGGAACACGATTAACTGGCAGCAACAGTTAAGCCTGAAGACATGAAGAAGTTTGAAAATGAAACAAACCTAGGGGTTACAAGGAAGTGAGCTTACTAGATCTCTGAAGCTGCTGCTTGTCTCTGCTTGAGGCCTGCAGCTCGAGGCTACATTAGCTGCTATAAGATTAAGACTTTTTAATCTCAGAGTGAACTATTGGCAGACATTCTGCATTATTGGTGATGTAGGCTTGGATAAGGAGAGAAGAAAGTGTGGAATACAAAGACCATATCTCTGGTTTTGTTGCAGCAGTTGTACTCTTAGTGCAATTTAAATTGGTGGATTATTTCTTTAACAATTTGTATCCACAAGCAAGATCCAAATATTTTAACAGAAACCACAATAATCAGTTTACATTCCAAAAATGATGACGTAAAAACTGCTATCTAGCACTAAACAGACCTGTACGGTTGAAAGGGTTAATACTGACTAGGAGAAATGGGTGTGCTGAGAAATCATCAGAGTAGAATTTCAAGTTGGATGCATGTGATGTTAACTTGCACTGAGTTGATTCTGTTTTTAGTGATTCTTGGGCTGCACGGCATCTCATCGCACACTTGACTCTTAAACGGGGCTATAGCAGCCTCTATAACCATGCATGAAGAAGTTTCTTTAAAAATTGTATTTTTTTAATGTTTTACTGTTATACTGTTTTCTTATTTATGGATATATTTGTGCTGTGATTGCTTCTGAAGTCCCCGCCTAATAGCTGCAAAAAGATCAGTGGCTCTTTGTCATTGCTAGCGATGAGTCGTCAGTCACAACTGGAAGTGCAAAAGAAATCTCAGTTTGTTGTCATGTAAGATATTTTTTTTGCTTCAGTGGAAGAGGTATTTTTGTGTGTTTCTATTGTCAATGCACCATTGTTTTTTTTTTTTGTTTTGTTTTTTAAGTGTTCAGTTTGATGTTGAACGGTTTTGTAAATACAGTATATTCTGAACCTTATGTGCTGTGTTTGTACAATGTTTCCAGTGTGGTAACCATAAATTAAACTGCAGGCAGGTCTGAGAGAGTTTATTCTGCTGAGTCACAATGGTTTGCTTTTAGCAAGGTTGCAACAAATATTTCAGTTAAACAGTTGCAGTAGTTAAGTAGTTGCAGAAGACTGTGAAAAGACAATGTTCACTTAAACATAAAAGCTGTACATCTTTTAAAAAAAAAAAGAAAAAAAAAATCATTGACCTGTGCGGGATTTTAATTTCAAACAATCTGCATCTGTTGCAACAGGAAACCAACTTCATTTGTTCAGTAAACATTAAAGGTGCCCTGGAATTTTCTTTATAAGTTACGTTTTTCACCAAAATATATCCAGCAAATGTTTTGACACCATTTCCTTAGGTTTAATTTCATCCTGGTGTATTTCCCGTTACTTTTGGGTTTGGTGGATGCACGTAGTCATTCTGATTTTGCAGTCTCTACCTTCACTGCAGTGATTTGGGGCAAATATAATGTAGCTCAAAAATATGCATTTTACCTGTCGAAATAGCTCTTGCTTATTGTGTAGAAAACAAACTAAACAATTTTGGTCAGACTTGAAAACAAGTAAAATGATTCATCTTAAAATAAGGTTTTGGAAAGCCACAGGGAACATGTTTTTTATTTTATTTTTTACTAGGGTGTCCTCATACATCAGCCGAATATCGTTAGCAGCCTTGTTGATAATGGCATAAGATGACTTATCTGGCTGTTGTGTCACAAATATTTTGCTCTGACTAAATGTAAGACCGTGTGACAAAGGTACTTTTTGTATTAAAAAAAAATTAATTTAATCTTATTAAAGTAACTAAACCTGTCAATAGAATGTGGAAAAAAAACAAAACAACAATGACACCATGCCCAAGACACCTATACGTATATTGCTCTTGTGTAATACCACTTTAAGTCACAAGATGGTGCAGTGAGTCAGTGTAGTGTCCAATCTGCCCTGATTCCAGCTTTAAGCACATTATTCGAGCTAGTGTTAGCTCAGCATTTGCACAGAATTTATATTACTAACAAACTTAGTTACTTGATTATTATGGTAGCTCAAAGAATATGCCTATGCAGTTTTTTCTGTTATTTTTCAAAGAACAGAAACATTAGATTAGTACAAAATGCAAAAAATATCCCAAAAGTACATAGAACAATTTAATGGTTTTTGGAGTGCAGAACTACACTAATCTTCTGGTAAAATACTTCCACCATGTGGTTAAAGTTTTCATTATTTTTAGGCACATCGTATCAACCCAGAATTTCACAATTGGTGCATCCCTATGATCTTTGGTTTCTATACTTTTTGTGTTCAAGACACAGCTGTCAGCATATCGACAGCTTGTCTCCATCCTTTATCAGACACCTTCAAACAATCCAGCCAAGCTCTTGTGGTTTCTGGTTTAGATCCAAAGCTTTTATTACAATAATGTACTCGGGCAGAAGGCTGTTGACAACCCTACTCCAGCTGAAGCAACATTTTGTTTTGTGTAGTTTTCTCCACAAAAGAAAGTGATCAGTCTTGGCTCATCACAAATGATATGCCCCTCACTCTCCGTCAACCTTTGACATGTCAGTCAGGACTTGTGACAAGTTATAAACTGTGTTCATTACTTTTTGTGCAGTTACAATAATAACATTTGGGTCATACAAAATCCCAAACCGCACCATTTGAGAACCACTGTCTACGGTGACTCTCCGTTTCCCCTGAATCTCTACAGCACAGGTGTAACGTGCAAAGTTAGCATGACCCATAGAGCCACGACAGCCACATTAATGGGAAATACACCAGGTTAAAATAGATCAGTCAAAGCTGATAATTAAAATATTTTACATTCATTGTTTACATTCATGATTAGCTGCTAGCACTTGTCTTCTTCATAACTGTCTTTATGAGCTAGATTATTATACACTTGCACAATCTTACTGCTCTGTCATTCTTGTGTTTCCAAAAAATATTAGAAACACTTTTCAACATAATGCAGCCCAGTACGACACCACCACCTGGTGTGACACTAATAAAAAACTTTGAATTATCACCTACCTGACACCGTCAATGAAAACTAAGAAAATGCTTCGTTGATTGTACAGATAAAGTTTTGCTTTAATCCTATCGGCAATATAAGGTGACACTGAGCTCCAGCTGCTGTAGGCACACTGACAACATTTGAAAAATTATATCTTACATTCAAACAGCCTTTACAACCATGCAGTTTACTTACTCTGTATAAACTACAGGATGCATGAAAATCATCTGCTTTTCTTGCATGTGTGGAAACTCGGCAGTAGCTGGCTTGTTGGAGCGAAAAGTGTTCCACACAGCCTGCTCTTACAGTCCTCAGGTCTTACTCTCTGATAAATTCTCAACGATTCCCTCCATGTGCATCGTGGACCCATAGGGCTCAGTAACCAGCTGTGTTTGCTGCAACATTTCCGGCACAGGGAAAGTCTGCGCTGCATCGACCTCTCCCAGGTTCTGGTTGGACACGACCTCTTCCATGACCGCGTCGCTCGACTCGATCACCACCCTCACGATGCAGCCGGAGGCGAGACCTGTTGAGGAGTCGGCCTCTGGGTTTGTGGACTCCTGAGCAGTGGATGACCCGTCAGAGATCAATGAGGCCTCCTCTGCTTTGGGAGCGTCGTTCTCGACAGGACTTCCATCCACATCCGGCACGATCACGTTCCTCAGCTTCCTCTGCCGCGGGTTGTAGTTCTCAGTGCGCTTGTGGATTTGAATGTGTCGCCGCAGATGTGCCTGGAAGAGGAAACGTAAAGATGTGAGAGCTGGGTAATGAGTTAACAGGATGAAAACACACTTGCTTACTTAAAAGATAAAAAGAAGGCAAGTCTGTTATCCCAACAAAACCCTTAACCCAATAAAAATAAATGGCTTTTGTTAAAGGGCCCCTATTAAGCTCCTTCTCATATGCATACTGTTACAGTGTGGATGCTTATATTAAACTACAGTCAGTTTATGCAAAATAATCCCTGTGAGCCAAACGCTCAGACTCTACTCTTGGCTCTGTATGATGTCAAATAGAGGGGATATTCTTAATATGGTCATCTCAGGCACACAGCTCTGGCTGTGGCCACAGTAGCCCCACCCACCCACCCACCTGGTGGCAGGGGCAGACATTCAGTAGAAAGTTGGCCTAATGGGAGGGGGAAGGGGCTCAAAATGGCTCGTTTGAAACAAGCTTTTACTTCACACAAAGGCTGCTGCCCCTGAAAAGTGACACACAAAGGATTAGTGTGACTGATTGAGTCCAACTCACTCCCTACAGATAGCACACAGCAGCAGCCCCAGTGGCCTAATGGATAAGGCACTGGCCTCCTAAGCCAGGGATTGTGGGTTCGAGTCTCATCTGGGGTGAATTGCAGAGTGGCACAGTGGAACTGTGTTTCAGAAACATGTTTAAACCAACCTGTCGAGTGAACTTGTAGCCACAGTCCACACACTCAAATTTCCTCATGCCTTTATGGCGACGCAGGTGGACACGCAGTTGCTCCCGTGCTGTTAGAGGGGGGTTCAACATTGAGTTTTGAATTCTTTCTTTAGCAACATTTCATTCATCAAGGCACAAAACAAGAGTAAAAAGAGTCCATTTATTGTACAATCAGCATCTGACCTTTGAAGGTTTTGCAGCAGATGTGACAGCAGTGGGGACGGCCCTCCTCGTGCTTGCTGGCCTTGTGGCGAAGGAGAGCGCCTTTCTCTGTGAAGCGCTGCTCACAGACGTCACAGCTAAAAGGCCGCTCGCCCGTGTGAGTCCGGTGGTGTTTATCCAGACTGGCTGGAAGTGAAATACAGAGATTAAAACAAATTACAATATCTGCAGTTAAAGTGAAAGTTTGCAAACACAGAAAAATGGTTAAGTGATTGCTCTTCGAAGCATGAAAATCAGCCAACCCCCATCCATAATGATGCAACGACTTTTGGATGGCACAATGGTTAACGGTGTTACCTCACAGCAAGAAGGATCTTAGTTGAAGTTGGCTGAGATCTCTCTTCCGTTCATTCTCTTCTTTTAGGTAAATTGCTGATTCTACATTTGCCATAGATGTGGATGCAAGGTAGATAAAGTGCTTAAGTGTACAGAATATGACTGTTACCTTGTGTCCTGAAGGTTTTCCCACAGAGGTGACACTGGTATGGCCTCTCACCACTGTGTATTCGCAGATGCATGTTGAGGTTGTTCTTCTGGGAGAATGCGTGGCCACATGAGTTACATACAAAAGGGCGCTCATTTCTGTGAAGAAGAACAAAAAAGACTCAGTGAATCTGCACCAAGGATAACACAGTTTTTATTAAAATGTATTCAAGAATGCAACTTTTCCTCAGTTTTTAGGTCCCTCTAGTCTGATTAACGAGCTACTCAAATAAACAAAGAAAACATGTTCTCCGACCTGTGGATGGCTTTTATGTGCATCTGCAATCCGTTTCGGCTCGACGCCCGATGGCCACACTCCTCGCACACGAACGGCTTTTCCCCTCGGTGCTTGGCGGCTTCGTGCACGCGCAGCTCCGCCCGAGTTAAGAAGGTTTTGGGACACTGTGAGCACTAGAAAGAGAAAAACACACACAAAAAAAAAAAAAAACAATCTCATGTATTTAGACTGAAAAGTGACTGAAATTTTATACTGTAAGTACTCTTGACCATAGGTACTTACTGCATGTGGTTTGGGGTAACCGTGCACCTTCATCATGTGAACTGTTAAGTTTTTCTTGTACATAAACTGTTCAGGACACATTGAACACTGTAAAATGGAATGAGGATATTCTTTAAACTCACTTTAGGTTCAATGTAATTTACTCAATTATCTGTTGTGTTAGGTGTAGGCTGTACCTTGTGGGGCATTTCTCCTGTGTGGGAGACAATGTGCAAGCGTAGCTCTTCTTTTGCATTAAATGTAGCAGAACAAGTCATGCAGGTGTACGTCTGGAATTATAAAAGTAAAAACGCTGAAGCTTCTTGATATAGAGGACTGGAGAAAGCTGTTGAAAGCTTGTTTTTCCTCACTCACCAGCACACTAGCACAGTCTCTCATCTCGTGTATTAAAAGATTCTCCTTCCTGAAGTACCTCTTTCCACATTTAAGGCAACCAAAGGGCCTCTCCCCTGTATGCCGCCTGTGGAGATGACACATTAGTGGGTTTTCTTTTAACAACATTTGAAAAGAAAAACACTGAAACCCTGTACCTGTTGTGAACCTTGAGGTAGTATTTGCTCTTGAAGGCTTTGAAGCAGATGGGACATTGCACAGAGTCCTTCTTGGAGTCATCCTCCTCCATCACCTGACCATTCTTGTTTTTGCTGGTTTGACTCTGTGCTTTGCACGTCTGTCCGGTCGATGTGGATGGGGATGTGTTTGAGGAAGTGGGCTCAGCAATAGGCGCATACTCCTCATCTGTGTCTTCGGGGATCTCCTCCAGAACACCCACATCATCATTATCTTCTTCTGCTTCCACTTCCCCAGTTACCTGGCTAATAACATTGTCATCAATCTGCAGCTCTGTTACCTGCAAACAGCATGAGACAAGTGCAATAACAACCCTTAAAAGCACCCTCATTATTATCTGTATAAATGCCTGATTGCTGAAATACTTTTTCATGCTTATGTTAACATATTCTACCTCTGTTTCACCTGCCAGCTGGTCTGGGTTTTGGTTTTCCACAACAACAGTATCACCAACTTCTTTCTCCACAGGAAGAGGCGGGGCCCACTTGCTGTCAGTTGTGGGGCTCTCATCAATAGTCACCAGTCGCTTGGGGCCTTTCACTACTCGACCAGAGCGTGTAGTGGTTGTGGCTGTGGCAGCTGTGTTAAAACTAGCTGCAGCAGTATCAATGCTGGGCTCATCTTTTGTGACTGTAATGAAGTTCTCCTCTTTGACTGGGTCAAAGGCAGACCTAGACTTTCTAGGTCTGCCTCTTTTACGCTTTACAGGCACGGGATCTACATAGGTCTCCTTGAACTGCTGACAGAGTGCGAGTGCCTCTGGTATACGCAGGCTGGCCGCTGCCTGCTGGACTTTGTCCAGGTTATAAGGATCCAACTTCAGCTCTCCAGTGTAGACAAAGTTCAGAAGCAGCTCCAGACCATCGCTGGGGCACCCCTGCAGGCAGAACTCTGTTGCAGCAGGCACGTTTGACTGCTCGAAGAGTTCACTGAAACAGGCGAGGATGTTGCGATGGGCGAGGTACACCACCCCGTCTCCCACATTCAACACTGCATCACAAAACCTGCCCACCACCCTCTGCTGGTTCAGGGCAGACAGGACACGCTGTGCATGGTTTCTCTCTGCTGCAGACATCCCTCTGGCTTCACTGTAGACTGCTGCTCCATGAGACACATAAACATTATTGTGATTATTGGTTAAATTGCACTGACTGAATAATCAAGAGAGCCGGTGAGGTCAAAAAAGAAGTGGGAATGAAGGTATCTCGCCAAAGGGAAAAATAATGAATAAAATATTTTATAACACTAAAAACTGCTTTAAAAGGCTTCAAATGGCATTTTTATGTAACAATCACAGCAAGGAATTGCACTAAATAACTGACCTATGTACTATACTACAACAACAACAGGGTATTCTCAGTTTAACAGTTTATTGTCTGACTGTTAAATGTTCTAATGTATTATACAGTAGTTTCCACAAGTCCAATTAACAGACTTTTTTGCCAGTTTAAACTGTTCAAATGCCAAAAATCGTAAGATTACAAACATGTCAAAGAGAAGCAACAAATTCTTTAATTTAATAAGAGCAATTTTAAATCCTTGGTGTTCTTTTGACTGTAAAATGACTGCAATCATTGATTTTCTGTATATCAGCCAACTGTTTAAGCTCCCAACACAAAGGTTGTATGCTAATATTATTATTGGTATTATTATATATTATCATTTAACGCAGATATTTTGAAATCCATTCATTGTTTTGGTTTTCTTGCAAAAATAACACAATATGTTGGTTCCAGCTTTTTAGATGTGGGAGTTTTTGCAGCTCTTTTTTTTTTTGTTTGTTTTATGTGATAAGAGAAAGAACATATTTTGGTTTTGGACATATGGAGAGATAAAATCAAGCAGCTTGTGTTCAATTTAAGGAAACTGGGGTAAACATGTTTCACTTTTTTTTTCTTTAAAGAGAAATTAACTGATAATAAAAATAATCATTAGTTATATCCATAGATACATGGGTATATTTGTATGAAACCACATATTGGCCCATTAAAGCTGAATCTGATTGTTAGTGGTGGAATTTATTCAAATATTGAAATTCTGTACAAAACTGAGGGACTTCACATGGTTTTTACTGCTCTACAATACATATGAAGATTTTTTTTCAAACACAAAATATAAAGTGTTGATAAATTATCACGTTTTAGT
>VUQI01008334.1:16868-28916 GCA_015106735.1 Paratilapia polleni | reverse complement strand
GTTCAGGGTTACCTGATCCAGCCCTAACTATAAAGCTCTATCAAAAAGGAAAGTTTTAAGCCTAATCTTAAAAGTAGAGAGGGTGTCTGTCTCCCGAAACCAAACTGGGAGCTGGTTCCACAGGAGAGGGGCCTGAAAGCTGAAGGCTCTTCCTCCCATTCTACTTTTAAATACCCTAGGAACCACAAGTAAGCCTGCAGTCTGAGAATGAAGTGCTCTATTGGGATAGTATGGTACTATGAGGTCTTTAAGATATGATGGGGCCTGATTATTCAAGACTTTGTATGTGAGGAGAAAGATTTTAAATTCAATTCTGGATTTAACAGGTAGCCAATGAAGAGAAGCTAATATGGGAGAAATATGGTCTCTCTTTTCCACTTAACCGCTGATACATTTAAGGGTCACGGAGGTGTGCTGGAGCCTATCCCAGCTGTCACAGAGTGAGAGGCAGGGTACACTCTGGACAGTTTACATAAAGAGACAGACAACCAGTCACGCCTTACTTGCACACCTACAGTCACTTTTGAATCTCCAGTTAACCTAACCTGCATATCTTTTTGACTGTGGGAGGAAACTGGAGTACCTGGAGAGAACCCATACAGGCACAGGGAGAACATGCAGACTCGACACAGAAAGGCCCCAGCAGGTTCAAACCAGGAACCCTCTTGCTGTGAGGTGTTGCCATTGTGCTGCTCCAGGTACAACTAACTACTAATTAATATGAATATGGAGGAGGAAGACTGCCAGATATATCATGGGATATATCATAGTTTGAATAGCAAAACAGCACAGAAGCAAGTAACAGAAACAAGCACTGGTACCCTGAATGTTTGTTTGTTACCCTGTCTGATAGACAATATGCTAGTGAAGCAATGCCATATCCCTTGACATTCAAAGTTGGTTACAGAACAAAACAATCAGCAGGGTGTTATTAGTAACATTTTTTGACTTTTTCAACTATGGCAAATCTAAACGTGTATCACATGTATGTACTGTGTCTGGGAAAGAGCTACCCTTTGGCCCAGGATGGATAAAACACTACTCAACTTTAACCAGTAGATGTCAGGCTTCTCAAAGATTTAGGGGTTTGCTTTCCACCCTGTGAAGGACTGGTAAGCTGTCCAGGGTGCATGCCACCCTTGCCTGTAACAGCTGGGTTATGCTCCAGCCTCCCTGTGACCCTGAATTGGATTTAAAAAAATTTAAAAAGGGATGGACTGTTTGCTTCTTTTTTTCTAACTTTACTGTTCGGGTTGGTTAACTTTGTTAACAAAATGTGTTTTTATCTTAAAAAAAAAACAACAAAAAAAAACATATTCCCTTTCTTTTGTTTGCTGACCCAGCCCAGTCTTTGTTGATGGTTCGAGAGCTTAAAGATGTGGAAGTCATGGCCCCTGATGAAGCATGCTTTGAATGTGAGGTCTCAGCTCCTGTCTTCAAATCCCCTGTGTGGAGTCTGAATGGGGAGCCCTTGCAGCCGAGCTCTCGAGTACGCCTGGAGAAGATGGGCACAGTCCACAGGCTGACCCTCAGGCAAACCTCTCCGGAAATGAACGGCGTGGTGGAGTTCACAGCTGGGAAAGCAAAGAGCAGAGCCCAGCTTCGGGTAGTTAGTAAGTACAAGAATAGCATTTTTTAAGAGGCAATTTTTTTTTAACAGCTCTATTTGAAATGACTTTATAAGGGTGATAGATAGCTGCAGCGTCATTCAATTCATCCACAAAATGTTGAAACATTCTCTCTAGTTTATTAAGTTGCTACAGAAATCCTTTAATATTATAGATTGTGGATCTTTTATTAACCTTTAGGTGTGTGTGTGCTGTTAAACATTAAAACCCTGTGGTGCAACTGAAACCTGAACCACTAGATGGAGGTAATACCAAAGTCTCAAATTTGCCCCATTTGACTACAAAGAAATAGCACAAGCACATGAAGTGTAACAGTGCACAGCTGGAGAAGAAAATTATGTTTGAGTGTAACAGTAATATCATATATTCTTTACTTTTCTAAGTAAAATGTCAGATTTGCAGGACAACAAAACAAATTGCTCAGGTGGCGTGTTGCATGATGTGGCGTGGCACATGCAGCACCAAGCAATAAAAGTTGTAAATGTTTGGCTCTTGCGGTGTTGCGTTCTGTAATCAATATAGGGTGTTTACGATGCTAGTCCATCAACAGGCAAAACAGAGCATGCACCCACAGAACCAGGAGAGTAGGTTAAACTATTTTTAGTTTTATTATGTCGCCTTTTAAATGAATGCGTGTTATGTTCAGGCAGTAAAACTGTCATAAATTCACTTGGCTTTAAAAGGAGGGCAGATTGCAGCACAAGCAGAAATCATGCATGACTAAGAAAAGTAAAAGCAATTTAAACACTGGGGAGGTAGATGGGTTTGCTCTGATTGTGTTACTTAGTTAAATTTAGGTCACATGATGGTTGTACCTACATAAATTTGGTTGTACCTACAATAAGTTGATTGTCTTAGATTTAGTAAAAATTATTAACAATGTTTGGAATTACTTTTGCAAAATAAAAGATTAAATTGATGGTATTCTATCAGGGAATCATGTCAATCTGATGGGTCACAGGAAAATTAAAGGTATGTGAAAGAATATAATATTATTCTTTCACACCATCTTGTAGGTTTTTCTCTACTTTTTGCAAATACTGTATAATTTCAGATCTTTAGGTCTATTAAAATCCATCAAATAAAATGCATGAGGGAATAATTGCTCTTATTTAGAAAAGTGATTCCCAACCAGGGGTAAGATTATCCCCTTTGGGGTTTAATTAAAGAATTAAGTGGACCTGATAGAGGCTTGAGAAGAAATGTTATGGATCATAGACTGTATACAAAAGATGGCTATAACCACCATATCCCATTGTCAAACCTCAAGTTGAGCATTTCTGCCATTGCCATAAAGAGTGAGGGGTGCATCTCACTGAGAAACTGAGAGACAGCTATTGCATGCTCATAGGTTAGCGACTTGTCAATCGTGGTAAAGCATAACCTCCTTTATCCTTTTTTTTGACTGTAATGGGACCATAATTTTAAAAAATGCACATCATATTGTATTAATTAAGACTTCAAACTAGCGATCAAGCTCATAATCTTATCAGGAGATTGTTTATTGAGGTCATAGAGCAAGGGACCCAAGGGCCTTTTTCCCATAGACTTCTATACCTCAGGATTTCTTTTGGCAACCAGACTCATTCCTGCTGGCCAACTGAAAGAATACAGTTTTAAGACACTTCCGCATTTGCTTCACTTTTCGGTCTTGAAATCTGTAGTCATGTGAAAAAGAAAGTTTTTATAGAACTCTATGCAGTCCTGTGAAAAACTAAGCACACCCTTACTGCTTCCATAGGAATTAAGAGGGGAAGTAGCAGCCAGGTGCTGCTAATCAAATGCACTGGATTAACACTTGATCATCAGCAAGTGTGACTACAACTATAAAAGCAGAAGTTTGGGCAGTTTGCTTGTCTGGAGTATACAGGTGTGTGTTAATACAATGCTACTATCTTCCCAGAAGTGGATGTCCCAGCAAATTCAGCCCAAGGTCAGATCGTGCAGTGCTCAGAGAAAATGCAAAAAATCCCAGAGCTACATCTCAGACTCTACAGGACTCTGTTAGCATGTTAAATGTTAAAGTTCATGACAATTAGAAAAAGACTGAACAAGTATGGCTGGTTTGGAAGGGTTGCCATTAGAAAGCCTCTTCTCTCTAAAAAGAACATGGCAGCACAGCTTATGTTTGCAAGCTTGCATCTGAACAAACCACAAGACTTTTGGAACAATGTCCTTTGAACAGACGAGACCAAGGTGGAGATGTTTGGCCATAATGCACAGCGCCACGTTTGGAGAAAACCAAACACGGCATATCAGCAGAAACACTTCATACCAGCCCAAATCATCATGGAGGGGTGATGATTTGGGCTGAAGCAACAAGAAGAGTAAAGAAGAGTGGGCAGAAAATCCTCCACAATGATGCGAGAGACTATATAACGCCACAGAGGAAATAATTAGTTAGTTATTGCTGCTAAAGGTGGTTCTACAAGCTATTGAATCATGGGGTGTACTTAGTTTTTGTTAGAGTCCCATGAAAACTTTCTTTTCACATGATTATACTGTATGTCCATGTTTTACATACAATCTGTGATCCATGACTTTTAGTTAGCTGTTTGTTTTTCTGCTCAAACCTCTTCCATGTCCACTCAGTTCTTTAATGAAACCCCAAACGGGTTACTGTTACCCTCAGTTGAAAATCACTGTTCTATGTAATGGATATGCAATAGAATAGAGAGCCAAAAGGAAAGCATAAATGATTTAAATAGTTGGATCAAATGATCAAAAAGTAAGAATGGCTGGTTGAAACTGATAGCTTCAATTGTGAATAAAAAGGTGGAAATTATTAACAAAACATTTTGCTAGCAGTTGAAATTGTTAGTTAACAGTATAGATAAACAAAAGTTGAAACATCTATCTGAAATAGTTGAAAATTCTGAGCTAAATGTAAGGTTAACAGTTAAAATTGTTGCTAATAGTAAACTAAACTGCTGAAAGTATGGATAAGCTGTTGAAGCAGTACTGCAAAACAAAAACAACTGTTAGCTAACAGTATCTTGTGTAGTATGATCATTTTTGGATAAATAAGTAGATTTGTTAGCTAAACATTAACACATAAAAACTGTCTGCTAAATGTAATGAATAGCATTTTTGGGGTGGTAGCTAAGTAGTGCACAAATGGTTGAAATGGTAAGCCAATAGTTAGCAATAAACAGTGGAGACAGTTTGCTAATCATAGCTTGTAAATGGTAATCTGAATCTCAACGGTAAGAGTAAGAGTGGAAAGCTGAAAGTCGTCCAGTTCCAGTATAAAATGACTTCATGGGAACTCATTTAAACATGAGAGGTGGCATTGATGAAGGGGTTCTTGAGTTCATCTGATATTACAGTATTTTTGGGGTATCGGATTAAACCACTTACTGAAAGGGACCACTTCTTTAAAACAGGCTTTTGTGTAGAAAGGTTGCAGTTAAGTTTATATTTTGAAAAAAAATATGGTCGGCCTCACTAACTAATCTGTATGACTCTGTTTCTCTGGTCTTCAGACTAATTTTTTCCTCTGCTTCACAGGTGATTCTTGAGTGAAATCCCTCCTCTGCCATCACCTTGATGTGGATTAATTACTATACTGATGGTGCAAGTTGTACCATTGAAATTACTTATATATTTACATACTGTCTGTAAAAGTGGCTTAAAGTGGTTGTGATGGATTTTCATGCAGTTCATTTAATTGTCTGATAACCTCAGCAAATATATCTGTTATATAAAGTGTCACAGTGAGTTAGAACATTTAAAAAGGATTCTTTTTCATTATACAAATTGCAGTTTCAGTGTAAATACTGTCCTGTGTGGAAGTGGTTTGACTGTAACTGGGTTATGAAAGCTTAAGCTGAATGTGTATTTGTGCCAAACAAAATAAAATTAAATAAAAATCCAATTGAAATAATTTAAAGAAAAGTCTCAGGTTAGATCCTTTATGCATCCTATTAGTTTTAAAGTAAGCCAGCAACAACAACTGTAAAGAGGTTTAGAATAACAAGGCCAATACAATGGCCAAATATAAATGTAAAGCAAAAACTAAAACTCAATTGTATCTATACACCTGTTCTTGTTAGGCCTTTTCCTGTAGAAAACTAACACATTATGGATTGATTTTCAGTAAATGTTCCCCATATATTATTACAGCATGTTTTTGTGTGGATGTTGTGACAGTGACTTCGCTTTATTTTGGTTTAGAGAACAGGAACACCAGAATAAAGTATGACAACAAACTGCATATAAAAGATGGACTTAGCCACCATGATGCCACCCACTGGTTAGAGAAGTCAATCTATGAAGCCTAGAGTTGAGCATTTTCTCTGTCTGCTTTGAAACTAGTCATGAAAAGTGAGGGGTGGATCTGACCGTGAAGCTGAGGGTCACTGAATGCTGATTGGCTAACATCTTTTGATTGAGAAGTCATCATAAGCTATTATAACAACCATAATTTACAAAATTAACTTCATGCTGTATTCAATATGGCTGGAAATCAGCAACTGACCCCAAAGAGTGTTTATTTAAGTCATAGAGCAAGGAAGCCAAGGGATGTCTTTGTTTCGAATTCTATACAACCATAAGCATTTTTGGAACCAGAGGAGTTGCCCCCTAAAGGCCATTAAAAAGACTTCTTGTACCCAAAAGCTACATCCATCTTTTATATACAGTTTATGAGTATGACCAGTGTTGGTTTTGTGTCAGCTCAAACAACAGTGAATGAAATTTCACAATAAATGTTTCCATCATTGATTCATTGTAAAGAGACGTTTTTTAAGGTTTTCATGAAAACTTTGAATGAATTTTGTCTTGCAGCAAATGGCTTGTAATGTAAATATATTGGGCCAAAAAGAAGGAAAAAGAAAAATACTTGATCACCTTGACTGATGATCAGGGCATGCTTGATTTACCAAATTGCTTCGTTGAGTTGGTATTACATTTGTCGAGTGGAGAATGATTGCTGTTTTCATATTAAATCAGTTCCATATTCCATTTTTCCTTTTGACTTGAGCTCTGTCATGTTGTGTCGAGCGTGAGGTATGTGAAGTCACGTACTATAGTGAAATATGATCTGTTTCAATAAAACATGCTTTATTAATGGAAAGTAAAAATATCTCGTCTTTTTTTCAGTCTTGACTGTTAACAGCTGCAATTTAGGGAACTCTCTCATTTGAACCAGTTTCTTTACTGAAGTCAGTGTTAATACTCTTGTTGCATATGTTACAAAAGTTAAATCAATATTTCAAGACAAGTTTTGGTTTGTCTTTCGTTTAAAGTGAAACTAATATAAATACACTGACGCAATCACTCTGAAATACACACACACACACACACACACACACACACACCCCAATCAAATCAAACTGAATTTACAGATCAATAAGGCAGTACATGCCACATTCAAGTTTACTGATAGCAGGCATCAAAGTGTGCTTTCAAATCAAACATCAAACTTATCCAAGACAGCATAAAACAATATTACATCACTGATGGGCCGCACACTGTGGTGGCCAACACAATTAATAACTCAGAAAAACAAAATAACATTTCAATTAAATCAGTCACAATAAAACCCCGATATACTATATTTACAAAAAAAATTATCTCATCCATTTCTGCAGTAGATCTGTGTGTGGAAGCTCCAATCAGTGTGGCGTGAACCTGCTTCTTAATGCTAATCCAAAGCTACGCAGTGGGTGACAAACTAAAGGAAAAACTTGAACCCTGAATCCTACTTTGATGGGATCTGGTGGCTCTGTTATGCTACAGGGGAGCATTTCCCTGACATGGTTTGGGCACACTTGCTCCCATTAAAGGTAAAGGTATATGCAAATCATTACAAAGCTGTTCTGAGGGATCACTTTTACAGAATAATAAAACATTTTTATATATATATATATATATATATATATATATATATATATATATATATGTGTGTGTGTGTGTGTGTGTGTGTGAGTGTGTGTGTGTGTATATATATGTATGTATGTATATATATGAGCAGTCTCTTCCACGTTGAAGGTGATGTGAATCATATGCTGTGGCCTTCTCAGTCATCACATCTCAACCAAACTGAAGACCTATGGGAGATTTTGGGCTGGCAGGCTAGACAGAGCTCTCTCCATCACCATCATCAAAATACCAAATGAGGCATTTGGAAGGATGTTATCATATCCAGTAGAGTTGAAGAAACTAATTAAATTAATCCCAGGGTGCACTGAAGACACTTCACATTGTTTTTTTTTTCTCCTTTGTCACCCATCTGTATATACGGTAAGCCGTACAGTTTGCATTTACAAAAAACAACCAACCAGGAATTTTATAATTATGGTGTTTGTGCCTGAACAAGGCATAGACATAGACTGTATGTAAAAGATGGACATAGACACCATGACATTTTGAATCCTCCAGCTGAGTGTTTTTACCATCGCCATCTTAGCTTTCTGAAACCAGACGTCATGAGGGTGTGATGGATCTGACTGTGAAGCCGAGCAGACTGCACACTCCTATGGTAGTGACCTATCAATCACAAGGTAGGCCCGCCTTAAAGCACACCCTGCTTTATCATCTAACTGGACCCTAACAGGGGCTACAGCGTACAGAAGAACATCATGTCATATTCAAATTAGAAAATGAGTCCATAACCTCATGCAGAAAGTATTTATTGAGGGCATGGATGAAGAGAGATGAGGGTCATTTTCCCATACACTTCTACAGTATATATCCATAAGTCACTCCCTTATGGGCAATAGAAAGATGCAGGTTTAAGGCATTTCTGCTTCTGTTCTCAGACCTGGAAGCTAAGTCCATCTGTTATATATAGTCTATGGGCCTAACAACTTCTAAAATGGTTTTCACATATTCTAGGATTTAGTAATCATATTGTTATCATCATCTATAAATTGAATAAGAATTAGACTGCTCAAAAACATTAAGGGTACTCTTAAATCACACATCGGCTCTTGATGAATGAAATATTCAAGTTGAAAACTGTCATTCATGAGAATACTATGATGTAACAACAGTCAGTTGAAACCAAAAATCATCAAGTTAAAAATTGAGATCAGACTGATCCAACTTGTGTCATAATGTGATTCACTAGTATGTATGGCCCTCATGTGCCTGTATGTACTCCCAACAAAGTCTGGGCATGCTCCTGATGAGACGGTGGATGGTGTCCTGGAGGATCTCCTCCCAGTTTTGGATCAGGGCATCAGTGACCTCCTGGACAGTCTGGCCACACTCTAGCCACATGAGGTCGGGCATTGTCCTGCACCAGGAGGAACCCAGAGCCCACTGCACCAGTATAAGGTCTGACAGTGCATCTGAGGATTTCATCATGGTACCTAACAGCAGTCAGGGTACTTTTAGCTAACACGTGGAGATCTGCGTGACCCTCCAAGGAAATGCCTCCCCAGACCATCACTGACTCACTGCCAAAACGGTCATGCTGGATGACGTCTCAGGCAGCATAAAATTCACTACGGCATCTCCAGACTCTTTCACATCTGTCACATGTGCTCAGTGTGAACCTGCTGTCATCTGTGAAGAGAAAAGGGCGGCAGAATCCTGCATGCAGTATCCCGTCATTTTGTAGGGCTCTGGCAATGCTTTTCCTGTTCCTCTTTGCACAAAGGAGCAGATACCAATCCTGCTGCTGGGTTGATGCCCTTTTATGGCCTTACTCAGCTCTCCCTGTGTAAAGGCCTATCTCCTGGTATGTCCTCCATACTCTTGAGATTGTGCTGTGAGGCACAGCAAACCTTCTTGTGGTGGCACTTCTGGATGCACCATCCTGGAGGAGCTGGATTACTTGCACAACCTGAATGAGCTGCAGGTACCGCCTCATGCTACCAGTAAGCAAAACTAGAGAAAAATCAGTCACGAGGGATAAGGAGAGCGCAATAGTCTGTGACCAACACCTGTTAAACCATTCCCTTTTGGCGGGTTGCCTTATCGTTGCCTCTTCAGTGCACCTGTCGTCATTTTCATTTGCACCAAATCAGGTGAAATGGATTCAAAATGGTTTCTGCTTCCTAACTGTACAGACTGATATCCCTGAAGTTTAACTGACTTTGTGTTATACTGTGATGATCAAGTGGTCCCTGAATTTTCTTGAGCAGTCACTGACAGCAGACTAACGGATATGGTTTTCACAATAACACACACAAAAAAAAAATTCTTTTAAAAGTAAAGGCAAGTGCTACATTATATGGTATATTTTGTTCAAAGCTTTCCAAAGACATACAGTAAATACACAATTTTTGGAACCTGTCAAACTGTGCAACCCAAGATTAACTGATTGTTAACTGATTGCTATTTGTGTATGTATTACGTCAACAGGACTCCAGGTATAGTCTTCAGTGATGTGTTATTTGCTGTGTGAAAGCTTCAAATACTCTTGCAAATGCTGTGTTGTACTGACATTAAAATGATGGATGGTGGTTAATTTGTAGAACGGTGCTGAACAACTGTTCACACAATCTAGCTTTACAGCACACGTCCAAAGGTCACTGCTGTCACAAAACGACAACACAACAACAACAACACGCTAGCTGCACTGCAAAAGATATCTTCAGGAGTCATTTAATCTCATATTAAGCGTACCTGGCATCACAAAAAAGCAGAACAGATTTGTCACAGGGATTAGGTTAACTGCCAGTACAGGAGAACTGAACCCATCTGGAAGACTGCTGTCACTGTGTGTCCAGTACTACTCTGAGAATATTAGATTAAATGACAGCCTTTTTTTTTTTCCTTTTGCAGTGTGGTCCTTGTAATGGGAAGCGCTGTGGAGCCTTCTGCCCACCGGCCTCCGTGGCCCCGTGACGACAGCCGCTGATGATTATCTTCCTATTACCCTGCCTCTGTTAACTCTGTGAAGTCCTCTGATGTTGGAGAATATCATAGATGTCATCCACCTTGCTTAGTCTCTCGAAGAAGGGGATAAGATCGAGGAGCTCAGTGTCTGACATGTCATTAAACCAGGATGCTACAGGAACCTGGAGGTTTGGACAAAAGCAGAAGATGGTGGGATTATAAATCCTTTTAAATAGTTCATAACCATTAATAATATGCACCAATATATTGATATTGTTCCTTACAGATTTTTGTGACTATCACTACTAGTTGTATAGTGTGTTTCAGTGTGTTGCAGAAAGAAATATAAATGACATACTGCATTTTCGGGGTGGAAAATGTAAGAGGCTGGGGAGTTGTCCAAGATGATGACCTTGTTGAGGTCTCTTCCTAAACGGCTCAGGTCTTTTACATAGTTTCCTTTGTGGAAGACACATGACTCCCGGAAGAGACGGCTCCGGAAGGCCCCCCATTTATCCAACAGGTCTGACACAGGATCAGCATACTACAGAAGCAAGACCAAAACAAAGCTAAAATTTCCATCTCTCAACTGCAAGCCTCCGCTAACCAATCAAAACAGAAGTCCATGTCTCTCCTGACTACACGGTTATTATAGCTGACTGTTCTAACTACCTAAACTAATAAGTAAAACTAAGTGTTATAAAATATATATATTTTAGTAAACTGAAATAAAAGAATAATAAAAATAGACTTTGAAAAAAAAAAAACTTACAAAAATAAACTAAAATAAAAAATAAAATAAAACTGAATATTTCTAACCAATAAAAACTCAACTCAATCAAGAAATTCTAAAACTAAACTGAAATCGTTTTCTTCTTCTTTCGTCTGCTCTCTTTAGGGGTCGCCACAGCGGATCATCTGCCTCCATCTCACCCTATCCCAGCATCCTCTTCTCTCTCTGCACGTCCTCCTTCACTACATCCATGAACCTTCTCTGTGGTCTTCCTCTTTTCCTCCTGCCTGGCAGTTTCATCGTCAACATCCTTTGTCCAATATATCCACTATCCCTCCTCTGCACATGTCCAAACCATCTCAACCTTGCCTCTATAACTTTGTCTCCAAAATGCTCAACCTCAGACTAAACTGAAATGGAAGCATAAAATAAATAAAAATAAAAACTAATGAAAAATTTGAATAAATCTTTATTAACTCTGCTCATATAGTGAGGGAAGACTTTAAAGGAATTTAACAGGTGGGCCTCAAACATTGGTACTGAGTAGTCACCAAGTGTGAAACATACTGAGTTACAGTGTTAAATAATGGCAAGAAAAGTGTTAATGCAGAACATTATGATGTCCCAGTGAAGTTGACCTTTGACTTTTTAGGTATAAAATGTCATCATCATTTTATCCTATTAGAAATTTGTGTGAAATGTTTTCGAAATGAGCTTGAATTTTTGATTTGCGGCCAAAAATGTGTTTTGTGGGGATACAGTGATCCTGACTGTTCATCCTTGAGTCCAAGTGTTAAATTTAAAGAAATTCCCTCAAGGCATTTATGTAGGGGTACGTTCACTCAAATGTTATTGAAAAGAAAAAAAAAAAAAGAAAAAAAAAAAAAAAAAGAA
>VUQI01008334.1:2613-13225 GCA_015106735.1 Paratilapia polleni | reverse complement strand
AAAATTTTTTTTTTGTAAAAAAAAAAAAAAAAAAAAAAAAAAATCAGATTTCAAATTTTTTAAAGAACTCACTTGGGGTTCATGTTGAAGGTTGCATCTGGATTGTGACATCAGAGCACCCATAAAATAATTTTGAGGCAATATTTACTGTGGGTGTCCTTTAAGCTAAAATACTTTGTGTACCTTCTAAAATTTTACAAATCGTGTAGCCATTTTGCATATTTTTTTTCTTTTTTCTTGACAGATACATTAATTGCTTTAATATGGAAGCCGAACACAAATAAAAGCAAGTGTGTCCATGTTAAAAACTAACTTAAGCTAACCAAGGCTAAGAAGTTACATGGCATTTAGTCAAAAGTAGGAAAATGAAGCTACTTGGATGAATTATTTTTAAAATCTAAGATTTTAAAATGAGTAAAATGGGTAATACTGTTTTTAAAATACATTTGCTGTGAAGATTATTTAAAGACTTATTTAAATTCTAGTATTATATACAGTACATTCTACTGTATATGCATTTAGACTCCTTCCATTTCCATTTAAAATGCCTTCTCAAAACAGTGGAGGTATATGACTCTAGGATGTTAGCTTTCAAACGGTTAATATTTTTTTTTAAGTCAAAGCAAACATTAATTCCTGATGAAAGACATGTTTTTTATGACAATGAAGAAATTAACTCAAAATGAACATTCATTCAGCTACACTGCACAGCAGTTACTACAGACACAGGCATACTGAAAGGAAAAGCTCAGCATTTTGGGAAATGTACTATAAAATACTATTTTCATTTTGCTTATCTTAGCACAAACATTAGAAACATTCAGTAATATTATGTTCCAGGTTACAAAATCCACCAATGTGAACTGTACACTTAACATTGTTACTGCATTTTATTCGTTTGAATACTTCCTGGTGGAGCCACTGGTTACATGGCAAATTCGAGTGGGCTGTATTTAAGACAAGAAACCCTTTTTTTTTCCCCAGGAAAAAATATTAATACCTAGGAAGTAATATTTATAATGTATTCATTATGACACTCACGTCGGCATGACCCTAGGAAACTGAGTTGAATTGAATGGGGAAAAAAAAAAAAAAACCCCACTCGTTTTTTTTTCTTCCTCATAAAACAGCATCTTCAGATTAACGATGACCATTACAAATATATATCCTATAAACAATGACTTTAATGTGAGTGGACAATATTCCTGGTTATTTTATTTCAGCTGATTATTTCATTATCTTTTCTGAATATCTTTGATTAGTGTTCAGTATACTGTATATGAAGACTGCACATGGCTGATTGTTTTCCCACTAAAGCATGCAGTATACAGTATACAAATGCAGGGAAACTTACCTTAAATGAACTATGCACTAGTGTTTCATCTAAATCAATGACCACACAGATCTTCCCTGCATCATTTGATTCCATCTGTGGGAGCAGTGGTTCTCCTGGCACCTAAGAGGAACACATAGTTTAGACCTAAAGCTGTATGTGGCAAAGAATGGCACAAAATAAAAAGCTTTTATGCTGCAATATAAGCAAGAAATAGGTTGTTTAAAACATAAAATATCACCATTTCAATATGAGGGGAAAGTCATTCAGCTCATTCTGAGTGTGTGCTCTTGTATCTAGTTACTTAAGAGCCTTAATTGTGTTGTGGTGTTTTGGTAAGAGGTTACAGGAAACCCGGGATGCTACAGCTGCTACCGTGCTGACGGAACATGTAAATATCACCATAGTGTGTCCCGTCCTTCAACGGGTGGTCAGTGATTAGAGTTTGTTAATGCGATTTGGCTTCTAAAAACAAGTTGGTATGACCAAACAGGCTGTCGGTAACACTGATGCATGTGTTTGTCCATCAGTGAGCTGCCACGTGAGCATAACAGCAGAGCTGGAATTTGACACAGATACCACACAATATGCCAAGTCGAGGTCCTGTGTAACTTACTCACTGCCATGGTTGGCAGTACCATACACAGAACTGTAACTGTCAAAATAAAATAAATAAAGAAATGAGTCAATAAATTAATATGTCATTAAATGCACCAAAAATAATACTGCAGGTAATAAATGCAAAAAGTGTAAAAATATTATTATTCCTGTTTTATTTTTTCAGTATTTTATTTAACTTTATTTAATAAATAACAGTTCTGTTATTTATTAAATGGGGCTAGAGTTTTTTGTTTTTTTTTTTTAGGTGGCCAACATGTTTTGCTGCTGACCACATCCACAGCAGGACTCTGGTGTCAGTGAGGATTCAATAAGTGGAAAGTGGACTTGATTTAAATAATGAAGCAGAAATGCATAAAAAATACAAAAAGAAAATATAGAAATAAATCAGTTTCAGGAAATAGGAGACGTGCAAAGGGAAAAATATTAAATACACAAATTACAACATATATTAAAAAAAAGAGATTAAAATGGAGAATAAACTATTTAAAAAATGGAAAACTAAATATTTATCTCAATGACTAGGGTGGTTAACACAAACCAAAAAAAAAAAAACCTAAAAAATAAACCACATTAAAACAGAAATACCAGTTTGTCACATTTTATATATTTAAAAAAAGAAGTATTATTCTTTCCTTATTTTTTTTATTCTTGGATCTCCATGGCCATCTCCAATACACACCTGCTCTTCAACCTTCTGTTTGTGAGGGGCAGCCAATCAGAAGAAGGTTGGCTTAAAAGTGGAGGAGCTAAAATAGCTTGTTTCAGACACACTAAAGGTCAGTATAAGACACAAAAGGAGAATAGTGGAGTCCAAAAATAAAAATATTGAAGTGGAAATGAGCACAACAGGTCCACATTTATTTTCAGTATTATTTCTGGTTTATTTAATGGAATATTACTTTACTGAGGTTTTTATTTTTATCATTTTATTTTAATTTGGCAGTTCCAGTCCGGTCTAAATAATGTATAAATAAACCAAGCATGATTTCCGTTATATCTGGGATCACACAACCACACACAATTCTTAAAATGCACTGTTAGTCACCACTTAATTACTCACATTTGCTCTGCTGATTTTGAATAGAGCCTGACCTGATATAGGATTTTTACGACCAATACTGGTACCGATAATTAGACAATTTGAAAATCAGATATATCGGCTGATATTTTTTTTCTTTCAGACACACAAAACAAACAAATTTCCCTAAAATTTGTTGTGTGTAGTTATTTACGAGTCCTTACTAAGATAATATGACAATGCAGTTTATAAATAATCTTGTTTTATTATCACAAGTCATAGATTACTCATTTACATTCTGAATGACTCTACTTGGATCAGCTGGTTGTTGTGTTTGTGGGGTTCCAAACACATTACCAACAGGGAAGTTTCAGAGTGCCCTCTAGTGGACAAAGTATGCAACATTAACACATAACATGGCTGAAGGTGCTCATCCCTTCTCTTTATTTTTTAAATTGTCATTTATCAGCCATTATAAATGCCGATACCAATGTATCAGCAAATAGCTAATATCAGCAGTCGGGTTCTAATTTTGAAACATTTTACTTTGTTATATATTATATTATTACTTAAATATTTTTTATTGAACTTTACTTTAATGTATTTATTTTGATTTCAGATTAGTTTTTACTTTATTAAAAGGTATTTGTTGGGTCATTCCATATTCTGTTTAATTGAGCTACATATCATTATACTTATTTAACATATTTTTTATATGTTTGCTCTCTAACTTAATTTTAACTGCTGTAACAAAATAATTTCCCAACTTTGGGATAAATAAAGGAATATCATCTTATTTTATCTTATACCTGCTCTGTTGGTGTAATGCAGTAATCGCATTCACAAATCTCACAGGACTCGTCGTCACTCTGCTCCTCTTCTGAGTCTCTGCTTTGTTCAGTCTTTTCCTCAGTCTTTTTAACCACCACATCCCTTTCCTCGACACTGTGAATAACTCCTAAAGGGGGTCCAATTTCTCCTGAAATCTCATTTAACACACACTCTGTGTCAGCAACTGAGCCATTCGTGTCAATATCATCAGTAATTCCAAATGCTGATTTGCGCTCCCCTGGGCACCTCTCAGTGGTCTCCAACTCAGTCTCCTTTAGAGATAAAAGAGCATCTTGTCTCTCATTCCTAGAAGCATTCCCATCAGCTTTTCCAATGATTATTTCATCTTGTGATCTTTCTTCTAAAATAAATCCATTCAGGGCTTGTTTAAAAGATGACTGAATGCTTTTAATCTGATAAGCATAGTATTCCTCAACACCTGGCTCATAAAGCTCTGCATTTTCTTCATTATCTACAAGTGACCAGTATGGCTCCTTTTCTGAGCATGCAATAAATACATTGTCTTCAGGCTCAGGCTCGTCTTTGCCATACTCTGTTTGATCAATAGTCACAGTCTCATCAATTGTAGAAATGTGTTCACCAAGAGGTTCATAATTCTGAGTACCGCAGACCACATCTTCATAAGCATCACCTTCAACAGAGATTTCCTTGGCACATGGTGCAAACATTCTCTCCTCCTGACCAGTGGACAGGCAGACTTCAGCTTCTTCGGAAACACGACTATCAAAGGCACAAGCTTCTTCATCAAAAGGGGTATTATTATCCTCTGCTTCCTCACCATTTTCTGCATTAATGGCATAGTTCTCTGATTCACTTCCCTCATCCCCTTCGAAGCTTGATTCAGATTTTATGATCCAATTCTTAGACTGTGTCTCTGAGTCGCAAGACACATCACTCTGGCTCGCATTTTCATCATAAGTATCTTCAGATGCATCTTCAGAGCACGTATCTGTGTCTTTTACATCAATTTCTCCATTTATGTCTTCAAATTGATATAAAGTTTTGGCTTTCTGATTCTGCGCCTCCTCTTCCAGATACAGGTGGTCGTGGATATCTCCACCGTCGAAGCACGAGATGTAGTGTTGCTTTTGTGTAAATATGTGTCCGTAATAGTCCACTTTGTCAAACAAATCAAAGTAATCCTCAATAATGATATCAGTTTTCTTTTTATCCTCATCACGTGACTGTACTTCATCATCTTCAAAAGATTCCCACTGCGTCTGCTCATCACTTGAATCTTCCTGAGCTCCTTTTTCAGATTCCCCAGATGAATCAGAGAAGGGATCCGAAGGAATACTACCATCAGGACAAGTCTTAAAGGATTTGGTTTCCACAGAGGAGCAATCCGAAGAACCGTCTTCTTCACCGCTGGACTCCAAACTGTTCTCAGAATTGCACTGTCCTGAAGTAGAATACTGCTGAGCTGGTTCTTGACTTGTTTCAGAGTCATCATTTCCACATGGCTCACCAGATTCTGTGGGCACCTCTGTTGTAGTGGCTTGTTGAAAGTCTTCATCGGTGTACATGTGTGTCTCACAGAGATCAGTTGCAAATGCAACATTTTCAATGTCATCAGAGTAAACTTGGACAGGTGTGTCTTCTGATGAACTCTGGGATTCTTCATCGCTGAACTCTGTTTCATTTAGTTCGGCTTCATAGCTCAAATCATAATCAAAATCATCTTCTTCTGCTTCTTCATCATCTGTACATTCAGTTTGATCTGAAATTTCATTGTACTCACAGAGATCAGGATGACAGCTGAGTGAGTCCACTGTTTCACATTGCTCAGAGTCCTCGGTTGATGGGTCTGGCTTGGAGTCAAAGCACTCACTCTGCTGTTGTGACAGCTCATATTGTTGTAGTGCCTCCAGGTGGTCTGTGTGTTTAGGCATGAAATCAGGCATTTCACACTGCCCCAAACTGTCACAGTTTACTTCCAATTCATGATACTCAAAGTCAGAAAACTCCAACTGCTGATCAGAGTTCTTACATTTCTGAAATAATTGGGGGTGTTCTGCACACTGTTCAGGGCAAGGGGTACATTCGGAAGCTAAGCTATGATTAGCACAGTGTTCGGAGGACTTAAAACACTCACAGTGTTGAGTACATTCATCACATGGTTGGCTTAACTCTGAAGTCTCACACTTATCGAGGATCTGGTCGGATTCAAAAAATCCATCACTCTCTGAATATTGCTCAAAGCTGTCAGCGTGTCCATTACAGTATGTGCAAGATTCAGGCTCATTTGAGTTCATGTTGCATTGTTCCACACAAGAAACAGATGGGTCCATTTCTTCACTGACAGTGTGCTCAGTGTATTCCAAGAGGACCTTCATGCCTATTTCAGCACTTCCCTTTGAAGGCCCAGTGAAATCTGCAGCTTCTGTTAATTTGGGGACCTGGCACTGCTCAGCAAGCATGGCTTCAGTGGATGGCTCCCCTTCTCTAGAGACTTTGCTTTGCTCAGAGTTTTCCAAATACATCATGGAATTATTTGTCAGTCTTTGTCGAAAGTTTTTACTCCATGTATTTGTTCCTGCAGAGACCAACTCCAAATGACCAGCATCCAACTGTAAGGTCCATTCAGAGTGAATATTCACAGAGCTGGTGGGGGGAGTCACAGTCTGCCCGAGAGAGTAACAGCAACAGGAGTGGCATGCCTGATGACATGACAGGTTGTCACAACCAAAACTGAGTCTGAGCACTTGACTCGACCCTCCCTTTGCCAGAGACCAAGAAATTTATTTTAGGGACTTGGAAAGACGTGACAAATAACTTGTGGAATATCAAATCTCAATAAAAGGCTGAACTAAGGCATAAATATGAAACTGACACTTGAGAACGTCTTGATCACTTGATCTTCAGAACATCACAGCCAAAAGCCATGTTTTCCAAGGATACACCAAGATTAACCGTAAGTAGTATTGTCAACTGTCCAAAAAATGTATAAAGCGATGGATCAAGCCCCCACATTCCAATCATTTTTATATTACATCATCACGTATCTTCACACAAGTTTCTTTTTATGAATTTGTAACCTATCTAATAATATATCAATTTTGTTTGTATACTTAAACCTTAATAATGCAAGACATATATACATAATAATAACTGATACTGGGTACTGTGTAATAGATTTCTCCTCTAAGCCAAAGGAGCCTCTGCTTCAAAGCAGCTACGGTAGCATGTCTTGCTCAATGGTATCTCCCGAGAAAGCATTGCGAAGTAGCAATCTCCAGGTCAGACATGCATCTCTGCAGCATTTACGCCATTTCCGTCCTTCCTACAACTCCATGATTGATGTCTGAACATGGAGTACTTTTTCACCAAGCCCAGCAGAGATGCTCTTGTAAACATGAAAGGCTTTGAGCCAAGAAAACATGTGTTTCGTGCATCAAACAGCTGCCAATCATGCTGACCACATGCTGTTCAAAGAAGATCAAGAGCGAGGGTGAAAGAAAGTTGATATCACAGGGAAGAGCAAGGGAGGGGGTTAAAAAATGAACTTACTTTTGACAGAGTCCCATTTTCTTCTAGCAAGAGGGGGGCGTTGGCTTTTACTGGAGGTGGTTTGGTGTCTTTGTGACACAGACAACTGAAGATACTGCGAAGAAATCCTCTGCTGCGAGGCTTCTTTGAGCTGGAAACATCACCTGACCCTGGATCACAGTGAGACATAGAAACGATAGTCACTGGGTTCATACTGTACTCATGTAACACTATTGCAGTGATTGCATTAATTCACTAATCTTTTTTCAATTTAAAATGTATAAGCCTACAAGTCAAAAGTGGGATCAGTTGTACTGCAAATTCTCTGTGTAATTGTGTAAGTAGTTCTACTGCGGTTAGAACATTTTGGACTTGATTAATGCCATGGTGTCAGCATTGGCGCCTATGCTCATACAACTTATCCAATCTGTGCATCCCTCCAGCTGTTCTGTCAGCAGGACAGACAATGCATGACAAAGTATAGGTGTAGATTTCAGCCCCAAAATAGTCAGGTGAAGACATCCGGGTCGAGCTGGAGTTCCAGTGTGTAATTTGTCTTTTTAAATGCCAAGAATTGTCCTGTACACAAGCATTATTAACTCTAGTAGGCAAAGAGTTTTATCATAAAGTAGCTGTTAATTAACTTACCATACAAGCAAATTTATCAAACATATCCTTCACGGCTGATACAACCAAACAATAAATGTGGTTACTGCCCTGTTATAATTTAGTTGAACTCAAGCTGCAACCTCCAGGGCTGCAGTTCCTAAAATGTCCACTTGAGGCTAACTTTAAAGCGAGTCAATCCCCTTGGACTCCCATGTTAAATGTCCAACTTTAGCGCTTAAAGAAATTGTTTTAGAGCTGGTTCCAAAAAGTAATTTTGGTCTCTACAACTGTTTTCTCCCCAAAATCTGTACAAGGGGTGAGGTTTTCTTATAATTCACCCATTTAAATTGCATTGAGGCTTAAAGTTATCTAGTCTGAATAACCTGCATGTGCCAACACAGTCTGCTAAGCTTCACACTCAGCTAATTAGAGTTTCTGGACCGTACCATGACTGATTGTAACTAGAGGCTTCAAAACACTAGTGCAGAAACCAATGGGTGACATCACAGTGGCTGTGTCCACTTTTTATATACAGTATACACCGATCAGGCATAACATTATGACCACTGACAGGTCAAGTGAATAATACTGATTAGCTCTTCATCATGGCACCTGTTAGTGGGTGGGATATATTAGGGAGCAACTGAACGTTTTGTCTTCAAAGTTGATGTGTTGTGTTAGAAGCATGAAAAATGGGCAAGCGTAAGTATTTGAGCGAGTTTGACAAGGGCCAAACTGTGATGGCCAGATGACTGGGTCAGAGCATCTCCAAAACTGCAGCTCTTGTGGGGTGCTCCTGGTCTGTAGTGGTCAGTAGCTATCAAAAGTGGTCCAAGGAAGGAACAGTGGTGAACCGGCGACAGGGTCATGGGTGGCCAAGGCTCATTGATGCACGTGGGGAGCGAAGGCTGGCCCGTGCAGTCCAATCCAACAGACGAGCTACTGTAGCTCAAACTTCCAAAGAAGTTAATGCTGGTTCTGATAGAAAGGTGTTAGAATACACAGTGCATCGCAGTTTGTTGCGTATGGTCAGTAAAAAGGGGACCAACACAATATTAAGCAGGTGGTCATAATGTTATGCCTGATCGGCTTATGGTTAAACTCCATATGATACAGCTTCATTAAAAAGAGAGAATGCCGTAGACTGAGTGCTAATCTTTATTACAACAAGTAATAAACACACTTTCAGAAGGTGACATTTGCCATCAAGAACTGATGTTTATTATAAGCTGAAAATTTAAATTGCAGGCTATAATTAAGGTAGGCTTAACTAAATACTGTATGTCATCTCAAAATATTGGAACGGATAACTCTAATGTTTTTGAAAACATAAGGATCCATAAGAAGAAAAAAATGAAAAAAAAAAACATTTTGAACCTGAATCTTCCTTAGCTTGACTCTTGCAAATGTGCCAAGAACAAACTAGAAAAGTCTGTAATTCATTAAAAAGTAACAATGTTGTTTGCAGATATTAGATATGACCACGTAGTACACATAACTTTTTAGATACTAGATTTCACTTTGAATTTGCCAACATTGCATACCTAAGAAGGAACAGCTTCTGGCACGCACAAGTGGTAGACAACATCTCATCAGCCAGTGTCAGAGTGATGAAAGCCAGAGTTTACAAAGAAAGAAAAAACTCTGACAAACTAGCTGAGGCTTGATGACTAGTCAGAGCTGTCAGCTAAGGCATTAGCATGCTGCTCAGGCTACATCTGTTGCCTCAGTGTGAAGGATATTATGGACCTGTCAAGCTGCTTTGGGTGTAAATGTGTGATGATTGCGAAAGTAGCACTGATGTACTGATGTGCAATGGCTACCTTGTAAGTCATCATAAAAAAAGCAAGTGTATGCCTATCCAGGCAGAATTTTCTCAAGTCTTTCATACAAAATTCGTCATAGCCTACATCTATCGCCTGGTGCTTTATTATCTTAATTTTGCTGAACATCAATAAAGTGGCGATCATGGATGTAAATGACAATACCAAGTGTCCCTCTTACTATGGATTTCAAATCCAAAAAAAGAAAATCCATGGATTAAAATAGAGAATTTAACAATGCATGGACCAATTTATAAAGTATTGTGGAATGGAATTTCCAGAACAAGCAGGATATTGCTGTGTTTACAGGTCTGCGGGTTGATTGCTGCGGGTAGCTGAAGAAAAAGAAGAGGTTTGCCTCTTTAACTTTAACTATATTCAAAGCTATTAGGCCGCTATGTTTTATTTATTATCAAAGTAGGCTACTTTTAATTTGACTCATTTGCACAAAAACTGCTATGAATCAAAATGGCCTGCATAACTTTAAAGCAACTCTCTTTAAAAAGTAGGTCTAAATATGGTGATAGATATTTTTTAAGTCAGCTTCACAATCGCTCTGTTTTGATGGTATTAAAAGTAGTAAAAAGTAAACAATTTTTGTTTGTTGTTTTATGATTTCATAAATGTAACACAAACATGGGGTTATTATAATGAAAATGCAATGTTAAAATATCAAATATTCATAAACAGCCACTGCAGAGTAGTCACATGTGGTAAAAGATTTTAATCATTTACACCTTTTAGTAATGTTGATAGGGTAATCTATGCTTAATAGGCTTCATTATAAGGCTTAAATATGTTTTGTGGCACCATAGAGAGTTTTAGGACAAAAAAAAAAAAAAAAAGAAAAAAAAATTTTTTTTACAC
>VUQI01008333.1:0-12562 GCA_015106735.1 Paratilapia polleni | reverse complement strand
ACTTATATAGCGCTTTTCTACTCAGTTTTGTGTACTCAAAGCACTTCATACTACATGCCACATTCACCCAGTCACACGTACATTCATACTGCACTTTTATCTATACTTACTAACATTCACTCACACTCCGATGAATGCATCGGGGGCAACATGGGGTTCAGTATCTTGCCCAAGGATACTTTGGCATGCAGACTAGGGGAGCCAGGGATCAAACCACTGACCTTCCAATTGGTAGATGACTCACTCCAGCTCCTGAGCCACAGCCACCCTTATATCTAGGATTCCCCCATAAATTTCTGCATTCACTGTAAAAACATCTGAAAAACAAAATTTACTCTGGCCTCAGTCTGGTCTCAGTGAGCTGTAGTTTGGTTCATGAACAAATCCATTTCCATTTAGTGGACGTCCCCCTCAGGGAGAGAGGCAGATATGAGCTGAAACACAGGAATCAAACCAGGGACGCTGCTGTTATGGAGCTGAACTGGAACCATTCAGACACTGAGGCCCTCTGAACACATTTTAATTACAGCTGTGCAGAGACACACTGATGACTGACTGGAACACTATGATTCACATTTTATATTAACACCATCCTCCCACATGGTTTATATATGGCCACTAGAGGGAGATGTTTGACTTTAAATACTACATGGATACAAGCAGGTCAGCAAGGAGGCTTCCACACTGTGATGAAGAGGCTGCATATTCACTTAGTGTTACAACAAATACTCCAAGTGAACAATCGTATTGATCATTTGTACTTTCTTCTGAAATCACTCGTATAAGATTCCCTAAAAAACAAAACAAAACAAAAACAAAAAAAACCCCCAAAAAAACAAAAAAACAAAGGAGTGTTTTCAGTTGAGCTTCTTAACTTCCTCCAGAGCCCTGTACTATGAAATGAATTTAACATACCCAGGCTATCTTTACGTTGTCTGGCTTCACTTACCCTTATCGAGGGTTTCCCAATATAGCCGTGTGCGTCTTGAAATGAAAGGGGCAGTATTGGCAGCATCTGACCAATTAGATGGATAAGTGTACTGGCAGCTGAGCGGCTGATTTTACGACCAAAGATAAAATTATAATATTAGAAAAATATGAAGAGGTTACACTCATAATACAGAATGAAAGTAACACAGCTGCTGCAGATAAATCAGCGGTGTGAGACGAAAAGCTCTGTACACAAGTTTAGTGTTAAAATCACTGAATGAATGTGTGAGCGCTTTAAACATTTTGGTCACTAAGACTGAAAATATCTACTATAATAAAGTTTAGCCTATTTGAAGCCTGGAAAGATTGCCAACTGTGTAAGTTAACAGACTTATCAATACCACATCTCTATCATTAAGACACGGGAGAATCTGATGGATTATAATCGAGTATTTCATGAAATTAATGTTTAAAGGACAGTTTTACTTTTTGTGTACTTTTGTGTCTGAGAGTACAGAAGAAATATAAAGAAGAAGTATAAATAAAAAAAAAATTGATATAAGGTGCAAAAGTACAAATAGGTGTCCTGTTTTAGGATCATATGTTAATGCTTATAGAATAAGAAAATTGTTGCAAAACCGTTTACAGCCAATAGGAAAAAAATCCATGAAAAAAAGTTGCATCTGTGAATCTATATTTATTACTTATGCTCATCAGGGAAAAATGAGGGCTTTAGACCCTCCTACTATCCGCTCACAGAGGTCTGAGAGATCTTCCAGGAATGATGATGCTATTTTCCAGTCCTATTTTCTTCAGTAGGGGGTGATTTCATACCTGATCTCTAATCTAGAACCTAACCTGCTCCGGAACAGGTTAGGTTCAATGCATGAGTTACCATGGCAACATACCTGAGTAAGAAGTGAAGCCCCTTTGCAGTACAGAAAACCCAGGGTTAACCCTGAAGTTACCTGGATAAGACAAAATCCTGCTTTGTAGTACTTTGCAGTACCTCCGATGGACTGCAAATCACTTAATGGTTGTTTTAGAGTTAGGTTAGCTTGTTTATGTTTATGCATTACCTTAGTTAGGGCCAAAATAGACCCATTTTTGTTAAACACTTGTTATGAAAGCTCCATTTTCTACATCACCATCAAAGGTAACAACACCAGCACATATTTGACAAGTACTCATTCAAAAAGCTACTGGAAGGTGTTTAACTTTAACTTCACATCCAATAGGGCCTCAGCAAACCACTTAGAGTTAGGTTTAGTTTTAGCCAAATGATAAACCTCACAGTCCCTCCTGAGTATGCCAGCTGGGAAAATTCCTTATAAAGGGGTAAATTTCACTCCAACCCTCTATGGCATGAATTTTATGTTTTTGGAGATAAAACTAATTCACCCTACTTTTTGGGAGCTTAGGGGCCCCCGTTGATATATAAATCAACAAACAAACCATTCCCTTTACTCAATTTGTTACCATTACAGAACATTAATCAAAGTTGTCAGTAGGTGGAGCATAGCACTCAGGAGGAACGTAATGCAGAATAAATCCTGCGGTCAAGCTGTAAATAAGCTTATCTTTTGTGCCACTTTGTTTTAATATACAGGTGGGTTAATAGTCCTCAAAGTAATATGCATGTAACTGAGTATAAGATTGTTCTGAATCAGTTAGAATAACGTATAAAGTTTGACACTGAGTATTCTGTTTAAACTGAAATCATGACCGCAACGTGTCCATGCTAGGCTAACAGACTTGTTGCTACCGGGTAAAGTGAACTTTAAGTACTAATGCTAATGACGCACAAATGGTGTTTGTTTCAGTAAGTTAATCAGTCAGCAAGTACATAAAAGGCTAATTAACATTTTCAGTCAGTAAGATGATTTCTGTACGTGTGTTGAGTTAAGAAGGGTGCAAATGCATGGTTGGATAATGGGCTTTATATGAATGGTTAATTTACTAGTAGTTCACTATGAGTTTACTTGGTATTACGTTTTGGAATGCAAGTGATATGTTTGTATAACTAGAAGACATGGTCGTTTGCTGTGGCCAAAATGAACAAATTCATATAGTGCATCTGGAAAGTATTCAGAGCGCTTCACATGTTCTGCATTTTGTCATGTTACAGCCTTATTCCAAAATGGATGGTATTGGCCAGGTGATAACTTGGACTTCATTACCTTGGACTTCATGGCTTGGTTTGTACTCTGACATGCACTGTCAACTATGGGATCGATGTCTATGATCTATGTCTCTGTCCTCAGTCCTCATCAGAGTGCCAGAAGAAAACAGGAGAGTTTGATGGTCAAAAACTGGCTGTAGTTGATACTCCAGTTCTGTTTGACACCTGTAAAAGTCAACAGGTGGTGGTGAGAGAAATCAACAGATTAATATCCTTTGCTGCTCCTGGTCCTCATGCGTTCCTAGTTGTGCTGCAGCCATTCAGATTCACAAGAGAAGAACAAGAAACAGTGAAAATCCTTCAGCAGATGTTTGGAGAAGAAGCAGCACGTTACACTATTGCCCTGTTCACTCGTGGAGATGGTCTGGAGGAGGATGGAGTCACTGTAGAAAAATTAATTAGTGGAAGTCCAGCTCTCTGTAACTTCATCTATCAGTGTCATGGAGAAGATTATGTTTTTGAAAACAGAGCCAAGGATCCCTCTGAGGTCAGAGAGCTGCTGAAGAAGATCAACACAATGATTCAGAGAAATGGAGGAAGATACTACAGCAATGAAATGTTCAGAGAGGCTGAGAGAGCCATAAGAGAAGAGATGGCACGACTTCAGAGAGAAAATCCAGATTTGACTGTTGAAGAAGCAAGAAGACGAGCAGAGAGGAGAGACAGAGAGACGGCTGGAGTGTCTTATTCAGTGATATTCAGCATTAATTATTGTTCATCTGCAGCTCATTAACACAAAGATCCAGGAAAATAATCACATTTTATCTGATTTTCTTAAAAAAAAAAGAAGAAAAAACTGAGTGTCTCATCTTTGCTAACAATCTGTTCTGTTCCACATCAGCATGTTGATCTAAGACATGATTGATTATTGATCATGGTATCATTGGGGTTATTGATCATTAAAATATGAACAAAACACCACCAAAGAACCAAATATCTTCCTGTAACAGCTGCTTTCATCCTCTGATCAGTCTGATTGGTTATAAAGTTATTGATCAGCTCAAGTGTTATTGAATCTTTTTTGTCTCTTTTTTTTGTTATTTTGTCTATTAGTGTTCTTTTTAACGTAAACTTCCTTGAAAGCAACAGTTTAAACAATATTTTATTCAATTTTCACAACTAATGTGTAAATGATACATCAGGGACGTCAGACTTACTTTCACTGAGGGCCACACAGAGAAATACGGATCCCACCAAGGTCTAACATGTAGTTATTGAGTTAATTTAATGAAGAAAATCCAAATATCCTGGGTTATGTTGGTGCGTGTCTCATACAGCCTTCTTACAGCCAGTTTGGTCCTCAAAGGCTTCAGTAAATCAGCCAAAATTCAACAGTTTCCCATCAGATCAGCCAGTCAATCAACATAATCAGTTGTAATTATTTTTAAATGAGGCTACCATAAATCTAACAAGCTGTTTGACAGCCTGAATATGACAGCTTCCTGCAGTGTGCATCGTTCATAAAACCAAAGAAGTGACTGCGATTACCCTTTTCAGATACATCAATTCCTTCAACACATCTTCTCAGGTGCTCACCCAGCTCAGGGTCATGGGGGGCTGCAGTCTATCCCAGCGGTCACAGGTACAGAGGTTTGGTACACCTGAACAAGTAACCAGTCCTTTTGGCAATATAGTGTAGCTCTGATGAAAATCCATCCAGCTGGTGTGTTTGAGAACATCAGGACACATCTGGAGTCTCTTAGAAACTATCAAATAAATAGAATTTTGTGTTTTTGGAGGTGAAGAATAAAATAGTCCTGCAGGTGGTGGCCACAGACAAACTTACTTTTTTTGCTCGTGTCCCTGTCACTGCTGGTAGACTGAGGTGGTAACTGCAGCCATTCAGCTTGCACAGGTAGTCCAGCTCCTCCAGGATGGCTCATCCCTACATGCTGTCACAAGAAGGTTTGCTGTGGCTCCAGCACAGTCTCAGTGTGGAGGAGATACCAGGAGACAGACTGTTACATGAGGAGAGCTGGACAGAAGGACCAGTATCTGCTCCTTTGTGTGAGGAGGAACAGGAAGAGCACTGCCAGAGCTACAAAATGACCTCTGCAAAACTGGATATGTCTCTCTATCATTATTACTGCCTCACTGCCAAAGCGGTCATGCCGGAAGATGGAGCAGGCAGCTTCATGTTATCCAGTGTCTTCAGACTCTTTAATGCCTGTCACATGCTCAGTGTGAACCTCCTGCCAGTTCTGGTGTTCTCTGGTGAACCCCAGTTGATGTGCAGGGTGCTGGGTTCTGACCACAGGTCCGACTGAAGGATATCAGGACCTTGTGGAGTCTGATTCGGACAGTTTGGTCAGAAACATGCACGAGTAATCAGCTGGAGGTCATTTTGTATCTATCTCAGAGCCCGCCTTGCTGCTCCCCCTAGTGAACTGCAGCCAGTCTCTGACCAATGGGATTAACAGGAAGTGGAAGCTGTGCTCTGCAGGAAGTGATGAGGAATTGCAAACAGAAGCCAAAGAATTCAGTGTGTAGTTCAGTTTGGCTGCTGGCTTCATTGCTGCATGAGACAGCCTGCAATTCGTCTGTGTTAGCAGGCATGTTAGTGTTAGCTGACGTTAGTCAGAATAAAGACAGCTCAAGCTGAACTGATGGGAGTCAGAGTGAAAATGACTGAATCAGTAGAAAAAGTTCTAACTGTGGATGTGAAGCTTCTGCTTGACCGAGACTCCATCAGATCAAAGGATGAACGTTTGATGTTCAGCAGCAGCACAAAAACTCACACACAGGAAGATCACACATTACTCCTTCCTGTTTCCAAAGTAATCCATTACTTTACTCATGTACTCCCTGTAAAGTTGTTTCTCTCTCTGCAGCTGACAGTGAGCAGTCCATCAGGAAACTGTTGATGAAACCTCCGTCCTAATGAGGAAGACCTGCAGAACATGTTTGTTTCAGCAGAAACTCTTTAAACTGAGCTCAGATCTGCAGCACATACGGAGCAAACAGCCTACAGAAACTCACAGAGGTTCTCCTGCAGGAACGAGTCAGAGCTCACCTGTGCTGTGGTTACCTGTTCAAATCAGGCTCTGCACGCTCCATCTGAGCCTCACTCTGCTGCTGGCTCTGTGTCAGCATCACAGAGTGTGTAGAAACAGGTTAGCATGCTGCTTTCATACATCTCTGATGCTGTCAGTGGTGGATGGTCGCTTGTGGACCTTCTAAGCTCAGATGTAAACGTGTGATGTAGCTGAAGTCACATGGGTCACATGCTGTGAACAGTCAGTGTCCAGTTACATGTTTTGATCTTTGAAAGCAGGACTCTGGTAAAACTGCTCTGAGCAGGTCAGCAGGCAGACCCTCCAGGTAACCTCTGACAGACTTTTCTGCACTCAGCAGGAGTTTCTGTAGGATTTTTTTCCACGGCTGAAGTCACACATGAAGCTTTTCATTGTACTGGTTCCTTCAACCTGCTGCTGAACCTTCCTCTTCTTCAGCACCCTGAGCTTGGAGGTGAAGAGCAGATGATGACTCTTCCTCCACCTCCTCTACTTTCAGTGTTTGTGCTTTGCTTTTGTTATGAAAGGGTTTCCTGAACATCCTGCAGTTTGTGGTCTGCAGACCAAATCTATGATGGGTAAAGTAACCTGAAAGCTGAATGAGCTTTTCTCACTAATTCCTCTGATTCTTTCGTCTTTTTATTGCAGGACTTCTTATATTGGAGTTGAAGTCTGTTTGTCTGTCTCTGCTTCTATAAACAGTTTAACACTACTGCCGCTCACATCCTTCAAAATAAGAGCAGCTGGGCTGAACGCTGCACTCGGATAGACTTCCTTTACATTTCTTTCACCACTAATAATATCAGTCATTGTTATTACTGACAGAAAACATGACAGTGATATGCTACATGTAACGCATATGACATGTGAACTGTGCTTTTATTTTGAAGGCCTTGTTGTGTTTCCTGAAGTCACGAAGTGAAAGTAAAAAGCAGTCCTCCGGTAACATCCGGTCTGATTTCTCAACAGGTCTTCAAGGTTCTCTGAGCTGGTTTCCATCTGAACAGGTGACTCCACCGGGCTGCTGGGGGCGTGTTTGTATATTGTTTGTATAGTTCACTGTCAGCTGGGACAGACTCCCTCCTCTGTGTCCTCAGATTCTGCTGTAACCTCTGTGTGGCAGGGTTGTCAAAAGCTGAACTGAGCAGAGAGTCCAGAGAACTAATCCGAGCAAATAAAGATTGAAAACCAGTGTTTCAGGTTAACTGGTTTTCACGTTCACTGGTTTTCACGTTCACTGGTTTTCACGTTAACTGCTGATGTTTGTCCACATTTTCACCCGTCGTAATGAACTCCAGATGTTTATGGTCTCAGATTCATCACGTTTATGGCCATTTTAGAAGCGAAAATTGGAGAAATAAATAAGCCGCCAAAGTGTTTGGGAAACTGATCCAAGTGATCGACACTCTGGGAATATTAGGATCAGAGGGGCCAGTTAGGAGCTGCTGTGAGGACGTCCTCGGGTTCTCCAGCCTTCATCTGTTCCTGCTGGTGCTTAAAACAGATCAATTCACCGCCGAGCATGAAACATGGCGTGGAGGCGGTGCTTAGAGAGGTCGGAGAGCGGGGCTTCAACCACTGTTACCTGCTCTTCACGGGCGGAGACGCCTTGAAGAACACGTCAGTGCACGACTTCATCTACCAGGATCAGCAGAGTCCACTTCCAGGTGTGGTCAGGAGGTTCTCGGGGAGATTTCACCTGTTTAACAACAAAGACAGAGGAAGAGAGCAAGTCCAAGAGCTGCTGCTGAAGGTGGGACTCCTTCATCGGTCACCAGGTAACACAGGAAGTACATACACTCAGCACAGACTGTATACAGAAGATGGACAGCATCTTTCACCTGTTTCTGTGTTTGTGTCCTGCAGCTGTTTGTGTCGCCTCAGAGGTCAGGAGAATCCTTCTGATTGGTCCTCCTGGAGGCGGGAAGAGTTCTTTGGGAAATAGCGTGTTGGGTCGCCGTCACTTTGAGGTGGACTGCGACTTCCACGGAGGCGGGAAAGGACACACGTGTGGAAGTGTGGAGGCGGATCTCTGTGGTGGACTCTGCAGGACTGACTCTGCAAAGGTCTGACCTGGGAGCGGCTGCTGCGTGAGATCGGGGGTGCAATGCGGCTGGCTGATCCAGGGCCTCACGTGTTGGTGTTGGTGGTGAAGATCGGCTGGCTGTCGGGGACAGACTTGCGGCTGCTCGCCTTACTGACTCGGCTGTTCGAGGACGACGTGTCCCGACACGCCGCCGTGCTGTTCACTCACGGAGACGCTCTGGGAGACCAGAGTCTGCGGGACAACATCGGGTCCAGCAGCCCCGTGTTGGAGCTGGTGTCCCGCTGCCAAGGGAGACATGTTGGACAACACTTGGAGAGGAGAGCGGGCGCAGGTCGCGTGCTTCCTCCATCTAATACACGACATCATCAGAGAGAATGAGGGACGCCACTGCAGCTGGGAGCAGCTGGATTTAAAGGGATGGAGCTACAGGAACGTGGTGGCTTCCTCTGATTGGTGGATCCTGTAACGTGTCCGTATGCTGATGCTGGAATCAGTGCACCTGTACGGGTTTTCCATGGATTTGATGTGTCCAGCTGAATTGTGTTTCAAGTTAAAAGTTGGTAAAGTTAATAAATGCCTGATGTTTGTCCAGTCTGTGAGGAATGCTGTTAAATAAAGGTGATAGGGTTATTTGCTGGGATCTTCCTCTGGCCTCAGTGTGTCTGTGCATGAGTTGATTAGGTGGATTTCTCCCAGTGTCACACTGTGTTTCTGCTGGAAACTCCTCCAACGCTTTGTGTGCTCCAGTAAACTGCTGCACACTTTCCTTCCTGTTCATCACACACTTTCGGTGACTTTCTCAAACACTAACTCCCACTCTCTGAAGAAAACTGAGCATTCTCACTTCATTTCTTCAATCAGTCCCTCTTTTTCAACAGTTTGCACCCAGTTAGGGTAAATCTGCACATCTGCCTTCATTTGTTCTCACAGGGATTCAGTGTGATGCATAAAGCTGACCACAGGAGGCACAAGTTCAGCACAGCTCCAACACAGACAGCATTTTTCCAACACAGCTGTTCCAAACTGTTCACTAGTTTGAGAATGTAACAGAAAGTGAATGAATAAAAGACATTTTTCCAAGTCATTTATTTTATTTACAAATTTGCAAAATGTCTGCATTCAGTTTCATGTCACATCAACTTGAGTCATCTACAGAAATATAACTAAAACTTATGAGACCAAACTGTACTAATCAACTAAAGGCATTAGCCATTTAAAATAAAACACCAGCAACCCAGTTATATGTGCATTATCTAATAAATAATAAACACGTCCATATTAAAAATATTTGTTTATTATAATTGCAAAGAGAAAATGTTTATACAAACTTAAACCTTAAATGTATTATGTATTTTTTCCCTAATGAGTTTTCAAGTCACACTTTTTAGTTACACAAGTGATTAAACATACACAGTGCACATACTAACAATTAACATAAGGCAAAATAACATAAGCAAACAAATGTAGCTGGCTTTATGCTACATTTGGCAGGGTTTGTGGTCACAGGGATCTAAAAACCTATGGTCCCTTCACTCCAACTGGAGCAAACAAATAAAGCAGGGTTTTTACTATTTTTTTCTTACATGGACCTCCAATCATAAGTCCACAGGCCTCAGCCCAGGAGCAGGAGGGCAGCTTTCAGGCATATTCAGAGTTTGGTGGATATCAAGCATTACCAGAGGAAGTGTGAGCAGCTCAGAGAGCTACCTGGTTGTTGACCTTTGTTTCCTGGTCAGAAGAAGTCCAGACAGAGGTTTTCTCATGCTGAGTTATCAGCAGCTTAGTTAAAGGTCCCCTCACTTTGCTAATTAACAAGATTATAACTATCCTACTACCTCCCCAGACTGTTTGTGTGCACCCTCCCCCAAACACGCACACACACAAATCTACCTCTGCTTCATTTTATTGGCTGTTGTTGATGAGTTGACATTTTGATGTCACTGTAGATGATGTTACTGTCAGTGATGTCATCTCCTCCAGCTTCTTCTTTATCTGCTGAAATGAACCAAAATAAACACTAATACAATTTAGGAATTTAAATGGATGATACATTTAGGAAAACTGGAAATGAAGCTGAAATGTTCCAAATGTTTGTAAATGTCCACAGAATGGAAACACAAATTATCCCATTGAACAGTATGTATGTAAAATCCAGAAGTCTGAGTCTCACCTGTGAACACATTGTCTTGCCAGCAGAACCAGTAACACCAGTGGAACCACAACACAAACTGATCCAACAGACAACACAGAGAGAACAGGAGGGGAGAGTGATGGAGAAAGAGTGATGGAGGTGGAACCAGGAGGAGAGGTGGATGTAGGTGGAGGTGTGTTGGTGTGTTTCTCTAAAATAAACCAAACACAGTCATTAAGTTCTCGTCACATTCTGAATGTTGAAACCTGCAGAAACACAGACAGGTGAGTGTGTCACCTGTGACAGAGATCCAGCTGGATGGAGACTCTCCATGACCGCTGATGTCACACTTGTAGAGGCCTTCATCATTAATCCAGTGATACAGTGCTCCAGACCAGAGCTCATCTGGTGTTTCTCCTACGTAAAGATCCAAGAACTCCTTTACTGAGGAGAAACCAAGCAACCACTCTACAAACTCATGGCACAACATAGGAGAGCCAGCTCAGCAGGACAAGACTTAGCTGTACAGCTAAGTCTTGTCCTTGATTGACGTTGCACAACAATTTAGCTGTTGTGCAACGCATCAAGGATGGCTTTGGTGAACACACTCCATTTCATTCTTACTGTGTGTATTCATATAATAATTGTTACTTACAGAGAATATACCAAAGTAAACAAGTTTACAAATTATAATCATTATTATTTCAATGACTACTTACCTTGTTTCTCTGTGCTCCCCGTAGTTACCCACCTGAAGACCTTGCTTGGATCCTCTTGGCTTGGAGTAGTGACGGGCAAAGTGAGGCATTGTGAAACACTGAAACGTTTGAAGCAATTGTACCAGAATTGTATCTAGGTTTCGAAACAATCTGACACCCATCTCCTCAGTGACACCTACTGGCCACTTTTACTATCATCACATCTTGATAATCCTATTCTGTGAAACAACGACACACACAAACGTTGTACAATTTTAAATAAGGGCACTCATTATACCAGACTACCAATAATTATGATTAACACATGTTTTGGAAAAATCTCTGTACAAACAAGGAAAGAAAAACATTTTTTTTTTTTTTTAATTTAAAGAAAAACATTGAGACCGTTAAAAGACAGCAAGCTGTGACTGTAAAGAACAGTGTGTTTCAGCAAATACTATTCTCCCCCTTTTAACATATGTGAGGCTGTTTCAGTTGCTTAGTAATTCAGTGCAATGCACAACAAAGCAATTTATAAAATAAATTATATTGAAAAAATGAAAAAATGCTGTTATGTTTATTGTGATAACCACAAAGGTTTTCAGGTGTTTCTGGGCCTGAGGTGGCTTTGTTTTTTGCAAGTTACCCCCTCAGCCTTGAGTAAAACCAAAGTTTGGATGTGTTTGGTTGATCTTTAAGCTGTCTGAGAGTCAGTGTAATCAGGTTTGTTCCACACATTGTCAAACAAAGCTAGAAGCAGCTGTGACTTCAGGTTTTATTTTCAATTAATTCAAAAATAGATAGAATACTCCTTCGGTTTCTGGCTGCCAGGTAACGAGTTAGAGTGAGGATGAAGCCATATAATGCAGCAAATGACATTTTCTGTTGAAAGTAGAAAAACTAGAGAATGGACAGGAATTAGAGCTGAAAATTTCTGGCTGTTTCATTTTTCTCATTGAAAGCATAGGTGGTTTCAGTTGAGATCATCTGCTAACCTCTGCTGATATGAGTCAGTGGAGATCACCCAGCAGTGTCTCTCTCTCAGGTACACTATATTGACAAAAGAATTCACTCACCCATCCAAATCATTGAATTCAGGTGTTCCAATCACTTCCATGGCCACAGGTGTATAAAATCAAGCACCTAGATATGCAGACTGCTTCTACAAACATTTGTGAAAGAATGAGTCGCTCTCAGGAGCTCAGTGAATACCAGCGTGGTACCGTGATAGGATGCCACCTGTGCAATAAATCCAGTCGTGAAATTTCCTCGCTACTAAATATTCCACAGTCAACTGTTAGTGGTATTATAACAAAGTGGAAGCGATTGGGAACGACAGCAACTCAGCCACGAAGTGGTAGGCCACGTAAAATCACAGAGCGGGGTCAGCGGATGCTGAGGCGCATAGTGCGCAGAGGTCGCCAACTTTCTGCAGAGTCAATAGCTACAGACCTCCAAACTTCATGTGGCCTTCAGATTAGCTCAAGAACAGTGCGTAGAGAGCTACGTGGAATGGGTTTCCATGGCTGAGCAGCTGCATCCAAGCCTTGCATCACCAAG